>CM060670.1:34326594-34469094 GCA_030686955.1 Odontamblyopus rebecca
AATAATATTACATTATTGGTTAGTTTAATGAAAAAAATCTTTAAAATGAAATAACTGCAACCACTAATGTGATAATTTCTTCTATATCACTTAATCAAAGATTTATTTATTACATTAAAAGTGTCACACTACATTAGAATGTGTTGTACTATTGTCTCTTTCAAGGAGCTGTTAAAAGAACTGGTCACAGACATTGAGGAATCAGGATACTTTCAAATACTTTTATCACTGACAACAGTAATCCAGCCTGAATATTCCCTTTCCCATAGAAACTGCAGCCCTCATCTTCTGTTTTGTTGTCATTATGTGTATATTATGTGTTTTGGCCTGTTGTTCCTCCCTTCATCTGTCTGATTTCTGCAGCTCTTCCTCTTGTCTGGTGGAGGAGATCCTCTGCTCTGCAGTATTTCATACATGATCCAGTAGCAGCTTTGGCCACAAACTCACATGCAGTTCCTTTAATCCTTTAAGATTTATTAATTGAATTTAAAGTGTCACTTTGAGATATATTGTTACTTTTGTCTCTTTCACAGAGCTGCTTAAACACCTGATCACTTACACACAGGACTTACACTTTCTCTTAGTGTTTCTACAGTTTCTACTGTTATACATGTGTATGTTTGCATATTCAAAGTGTTACCCACATGTAAAGAGTACAGTGAAATCTAAATGTGAGGATTCTCAAATAATGAACACATTCTTTCATTTTAATCCAACCTTTTAATTGAACCACACACGTTTTTCCAAAATGTTTTCAAATTCAAATTCAAACTATTCAAGTAACAGCAGTGTTACGACACTTGTCCACTTTTAACAACTTCCTACAAAACTATGATCTGTAAAACAGAAAACAATTCCAGTAGTTCCATTACTCGACTGTACAATCCAACTGAAGCAAAAGGCTCAATAAACTTCCATCTATTCACTGAAAAGCAAGAAAATTAAAAAAGAAAGAAAAATGTCCATCACTTCTTCCAGTAAAGCTCTGTACCTGTGTTAAGTCTGTGCATGTGTGTGTGTGTCTGTGTGTGTGTGTATGTGTGCGTGTGCATGTGCTTGTATGTGTGCATGTGCTTGTATGTGCTTGTGTATTCTGCTTAGTCTGAGCAGTTGGACTGAGGACCGACTTCAGGTGTAGAGCTGTTCAGCCCAGCGCTTCTCCTTCAGTGCATGAATCAGTGTTTTCCTATGATTTTTCAAATGTATTTGTGTGTGTGTGTGTGTGTGTGTGAGAGAGTGTGTGTGTGTGTGAGTGTGTGTGTGTGTGTGTGTGTGTGTGTGTATGTGTGTAAAGAAAGTGACCTGTACATTCCCAAATGACACAGGAGATGACAGAGCAGTATTGCAGTATTACAGTGTTGCAGTGTTGCAGTACTGCAGTATTGTAGTATTGCAGTACTGCAGTGTTGCAGTATTGCAGTATTGCAGTTTTCTCATTTAGTCTCTTCTCATGTGTCCAGTACCTGTGATGTGTTAAATCAGGACTAAATGTCTCTACACTTTGAACTCTAAATAGAGGATGGAAAACAAGTAACTCAAGCATGTTTGTCCTGCAGACTACACGACTATTTCATCAATCAACTCCATCCATCTTCTCCCGCTTAATCCGGCTGGGTCGCGGGGGCAGTTTGCTGCCCAATACTCATAGCACCTGACCCCCCCTATGAACCCCTCTGCAGGTGGAGCCCACAGGAGGGTGGACAACATGGTCCTTGATGTTAGTTCAGGTGCTGCATGTTTTGGGTTGATGGGGGAAACCGGAGCACCCGGAGGAAACCCATCCAGACATGGAGAACATGCAAACTCCACACAGAAAGGCCCGGGCGACCCGGGTATTGAACCCGCAACCTTCTTGCTGTGAGGCCTGAGTGTTGCCACTCAGCCACCGTGCCACCTATCAATCAACTCGCTACTGTTAAATTTGCTATTGAGACAATAGTGGTGTAGTGGGTGTGGTACGCAGGGCTACGCCGTCCACCCACTTCTCCCGATGTGAGACATAAAAAAATAACAAATAGAAAATAGCCGACAACTGTCAAGTGTCAAACTGTCAAACAAAAAATCCTCTTCATAACACAGAGCCTGACTCCAAATTTGCTCCATCGCAAGCCTCATTTCAGCGGCGCTGAACACTGCGGGTGACATCACACTCACTTAGTCCACTTTTATATAAGGTCTATGGCAGGGACTCCCAGACTTCCTTCACCCCAGACACTTCCTCCAGCAGCTCCTCAGGGGGGATCCCCAGGGCCTCCTCCTGGTGGGACATGCCCGGAACACCTCCTGAGGGAGGCGTCCAGGAGGCATCAGAACAGATGCCCTCCCCTCAGCTGCTCCTCTCCACGTAGAGGAGCAGCGACTCTACTCTGAGCTCCTCCCGTGTGACTGAGCTCCTCACCCTCTCTAAGGGAGCGCCCGGCCACTCTGCGGAGGAAACTCATTTGTGCCGCTTGTATCCGCGATCTCGTCCTTTCGGTCGTTCCCCAGAGCTCAGGACCATAGGGTCACTCATTTAGATGAATTTGGGTAGAGGCTCATTTCACCAGGCTTATATCTTCCAACAAAGAAGTATAAGAGAACAATATATAGTTCTATATATAAAAGAAAGAAATGACTGGAAACACCAAAATCTTTATATTAAATAGCCTTAGACATATAATGTCACTACTGCTAATATCACAGGCTCCAGTGTGAATTTCCTATTATAATAAAGTGATATTTTATTTATGCAGCACCTTTGAAACAAAGTTAGGTTTTCAACTCCATCCATCCATCTTCTCCCGCTTAATCCAGCTACTCATAGCACCTGACCCCCCCTATGAACCCCTCTGCAGGTGGTGAGCCCACAGGAGGGGTTTTCAACTCATGGAAACAAAATAAAATATGATATAATGAAAATGATAACGATAAAATCAAATATTAAATCCAAACTACTCAATCATCTAACGTAGTTATTCTGCGGCGAATCCAACATGCACATGTCTGTGTTTACATGCTGCTCCAAACATACAATAAAACAATACACTTTTAAAATGTGACTTGTTTCTCCCCTTTTGCCTCAGGAGCTCAAATCGACGGCATTTAAACTGGGACCGGGCTTGGGGGTTGTGCACATGCACAGGGAGCTCACGTCAACAGGACACCAGCACATCAGGACTGTACAGATCACAGACGTATATAAAAGTGGACTAAGAGAGTGTGAGGTCACCCACAGCATCAGCGCCGCTCAAATGAGGCTCATGATGCCACAGTTACAGGAGCCGATCTGGAGCCAGGATCTGTGTTATGAAAGGGAATTTTTGACAGGCAAAATTGCAAAAAAAATTCTGAATAAAAAATGGAGCGGGTTCATACGAACATTTTAAGACCAAAATGACGAGGCCACAGCAGCAGGTACAGAGAGAGGAGCCACAAGACCCCAATGTGAGTCAAATGGAGCCAGAGGAGCCTCCTGGAGCACTTCCTGTTTGGCTCTGTCCGTTCATATACAGTACAGACACAGCACAGACTGTACAGACACAGCACAGACTGTACAGGCTCTGCACTAGTGCTGCTGAAAAGAATTTGAGTTCCATATTTTCCCAGTTTTGCTGAGCAAGATTTATGTGAGGAAGGAATTAATCGCCTGCCCCAAATTAATGGGATTCATTTAATGCTAATGTTGCAATGCTAATAGTTTACTGAGCATTTACTAGATTTAACATAGTGAACTTTGACATTGCTCTAAACTCTATGAACATTTTACATAATCTTCCATTAAATATAAGATACAAGAAATGTATTTTTTTGTTTTTCAAGTAAACACCATGAATCATTATCTTTTTCACATTTTGCCACAGATATAAGGAAGCCTGCTGATAACTGCCCCTTCCCCAGGTACAGAATATGACTAGATGAATAATTCTGCTGCTAGTGGAGAGTGACAGTTCTGTAGAGAAGAAAAGAGTGTGACCAGTTCTTTTAACAGCTGTTTGAAAGACAATAGTACAATACATTCTAATGTAGTGTGACACTTCTAATTTAATAAATAAATCTTTGATTAAGTGATATAGAAGAAATTATTACATTAGTAGATGCAGTTTTCATTTGAAAGATTTTTTTCATTAAACTAGCCAATAATGTAATATGTTATTATCAGGTTATTAAGTTATTGTTTTTCTTACATTTTCTTACATTACTGGCAAATTATTACATTATTGGCTTCATTACATTAAAAATCATTACGTTATAGGCAGTTATTACATTATCGGCTGCTACAAGGCAGAAATTCAGTCACTATGTTTTCATGCACTGAAGTGTCAGACTGCAGTAAACAGTATTTCAGCTCCAGACTGTCACAGCTCACCTCCTAACATCAGTCTGTCATTATTAGTTGTTAAAGGAACTGTGTGAATGATTTATATTTTAATTTACACAATCATGACCTGTCTTACTTGATCTATTCTTAATTACAATAACATTTGGACACGATGACCATGTTGTTAACATTAGAACCTGGTGAGTTGCTTTCCAAACAGATCAGAAAGCAGAACAAGTCACACACAAGTCTCTTATTTGGGTTGACAGTTCCAGTGCTGAAATCCAGTGTGTTTAAACCTAAACTTCTCTCTGTTCTGAAGGGTCACTCCCTAAACCCCACACCTGCACCAGTCATGATTCAGCACTACTAGAGGGAATTCTGGAGGTTCTGAGCTTCCACATGAGGCCTGGTCTGTCCATAACCTGAGAATGAGACACACTTGGATGTGTCTCTATCTGCAGGTGAAGCCTCTGCTACGTATGATTGTAGTAAAATGACCTTTGTTAAAACAGGCTATAGTTCTTTCAAATCTAAAATGGCAACACTATTTACATTTCTTTTTTTAATCAAATTGCCAATGATTCAGAGAATTAAAAAGTCCAGCAGAGGATCTGACACAAAGAGCCTTCACAAAGCGTCATGAGGCAGCTGAACAATATGTCAGTGTGCTCCGCTAATCACAGTTATTGTCCTGTTCTGTCGGCTCGTCTGATGTGTCCACCCCTCCATCGCTCTGTCCATCTCTGCCTTTGTTCTCTCCATCACAGGCCCATGTGGAGAAGTGCAGCTGCAGGCCAAATGGCCCCGTGATTGGGCCCTATTCAGCCCCACTTTGGGAGGCAGTGATTGCACGAGCCAGCCCCAAATCAAAGGCCTGTTATGGGCTTTGAAGCAGCCATCGCAGGGTCAGGACTTGTGCCTGTTTGGCTCGGCTCACGCCAGTTTCCTTTGTGTGGAAAATAGATCCACTCGTTTGAAAAGAACACATCGTCGCAGAGGTTAACTGGTGTTCATGTGCGTAATACTGATCAATGTATGGTGTCACTGCTCGTGTGAGCGTCGCTGGCGCTGACGGGGGCTCTTATATCTTACTAAATAATCGGTGTTAAATTTTACAAAGTGACGTTAAAGCTCGGGTTCACTTCACTGGTTATGTTCATACGCCAACATCTGATCATGATCTGATTTCTGGACCGTAAAGATTGTGTAAATGACTGCACGATCTGCTGAGCCTATTCAGAGGGACCAGAGTCAGAAACAAAGCAGATGATTTTGTTCTGTACATCTGTTTACATTTAATAGGCCTATAACTCCTAAAACTGGTTCATAATCAGATTTAGAAGGTGAATGTAACTGCAGCCGTTGGCTCTGAGAAACAAATTGTTTTTTTCTGTGCTGTGGACTAGACTGGACATTATCACAATGTCTCATACTGAGGCTAAATAAATTTATCTTGTGTCAGAACTTTCAACACTGTGACTACTTCCCTTGGTTCTAAACCCGTCCCTGCATGTGCCCCACCCTTCACTGTCCCTGGGGCAACAGTAGTAGTGGATAACTGCAGTGGAGGAACCATAGTCCGTATATATGAATGGACATAGCTAACCTGTTAGCCACCGCATACCAAACAGGAAGTGCTAACCTGTTAGCCTCGCATACCAAACAGGAAGTGCTAACCTGTTAGCCACCGCATACCAAACATGAAGTGCTCCAGGAGGCTCTTCTGGCTCCTTCGTTCCCTTTTTCCATTTGACTCACACTGAGTTCTTCTCACCTCGTACCTGCTGCTGTGGCCTCGTCATTTTGGTCTTAAAATGTTCGTATGAACCCGCGACACATGATGCTGAATATTTCGCTATCTTGTTAAATCAAGATGCTAAATCAAGATATGAACATAAATATCGGACCAATCAGACGCCTTCATTCCCCGAGGTCGCTGCTGCCTAGCATTAGCAACAGGTTTGATTGACAGCTCGTTGTTGTTCCTACATGACAGAACATAGAACCTAAATCACTAACTGAAACGTATTATTTAACGTTGATGAAAGCTAAAAGTTTCCTTATTATTCTCAAGAATCACTGAAATACAGCGATTGGTGTAGAATGGTGCAGAGTATCGCCGCTCTGCCATGAGAAGGATACTCGTGGTCAGATTTCCAAATATGGAGCCGCCACTGAACGCTGTGGTGACGTCACGCTCACTTAGTCCACTCATATATATGGGCTATGGGAGGAACCAGGGACCCATCTCCAGGTCTGAAGCTAGAGGTTTGGTGAGGTCTACCTAAAGAGTACCTAACTACACTCAACAAAAATATAAATGCAACACTTTTGTTTTTGCTCCCATTTGTCATGAGATGGACTCAAAGATCTAAAATTCATTCCAGATACACAATATTACCATTTCTCTCAAACATTGTTCACAAATCTGTCTAAATGTGTGATAGTGGCACTTTTGCTTTGCTGAGATAATCCATCCCACCTCACAGGTGCCACATCAAGATGCTCATCAGACACCATGATTAGTGCACAGGTGAACCTTAGACTGTCCACAATAAAAGGCCACTCTGAAATGTGCAGTTGTTGCTTTATTGGGGTCTGGGGACTCAGAACCAGTCAGTATCTGGTGTGACCACCATTTGCCTCATGCAGTGCAACACATCTTCTTCGCATAGAGTTTATCAGATTGTCAATTGTGGCCTGTGGAATGTTGGTCCACTCCTCTTCAATGGCTGTGCGAAGTTGCTGGATATTAGTGGGGAACTGGTACGCGCTGTCGTATCGCCGGTCAAGCACATCCCAAACATGCTCAATGGGTGACATGTCCGGTGAGTATGCTGGCCATGCAAGAACTGGGACATTTTCAGCTTCCAAGAATTGTGTACAGATCCTTGCAACATGGGGCCGTGCATTATCTTGCTGAAACATGAGGTGATGTTCATGGATGTATGGCACAACAATGGGCCTCAGGATCTCATCACGGTATCTCTGTGCATTCAAAATGCCATCAATAAAATGCACCTGTGTTCTTTGTCCATAACAGATGCCTGCCAATACCATAACCCCACCACCACCATGGGCCACTCCATCCACAACACTGACATCAGCAAAGCGCTCACCCACACGACGCCACACACGCTGTCTGCCATCTGCCCTGAACAATGTAAAGCCGAGATTCATCCGTGAAGAGAACACCTCTCCAACGTGCCAGACGCCATCGAATGTGGGCATTTGCCCTCAAGTCTGTTACGGCGACGATCTGGAGTCAGGTTAAGACCCCGATGAGGGACGACGAGCAGTTGAGCTTCCTGAGACGGTTTCTGACAATTTGTGCAGAAATTCTTTGGTTATGCAAACCAATTGTTTCAGCAGCTGTCTGAGTAGCTGGTCTCAGATGATCTTGGAGGTGAACCTGCTGGATGTGGAGGTCCTGGGCTGGTGTGGTGACACGTGGTCTGCGGTTGTGAGGCCGGTTGGATGTACTGCCATATTCTCTGAAAACGCCTTTGGAAGACGGCTTATGGTGGAGAAATGAACATTCAATGCCCGAGCAACAGATCTGGTTGACATTCCTGCTGTCAGCATGCCAATTGCACGCTCCCTCAATGCTTGCGCCATCTGTGGCATTTTGCTGTGAGACAAAACTGCACATTTCAGGGTGGCCTTTTATTGTGGACAGTCTAAGGTTCACCTGTGCACTAATCATGGTGTCTGATGAGCATCTTGATGTGGCACCTGTGAGGTGGGATGGATTATCTCAGCAAAGCAAAAGTGCCACTATCACACATTTAGACAGATTTGTGAACAATGTTTGAGAGAAATGGTAATATTGTGTATCTGGAATGAATTTTAGATCTTTGAGTCCATCTCATGACAAATGGGAGCAAAAACAAAAGTGTTGTGTAACCCAGGTAATAAATCCTGAGTCATCTGTCATTCTCCGCTCATTTCTGCCTTGATTAGTCTCACTGTGCGTCTGACGTAGTCACGCACCATCCCCCCGTTAGTTAACCAATCAGTGCATTAGTTTTCTGGTGACGTCATGCGATCATGTGACCTGTGGCGCCAAACGCGTGTGTATTTCCTGCCGCGGAGATTCACTTAGGTCAGACGCCGTGGGGATGCCAGAGGAGAGCTGGGCTGCAGGTCTGTTTTCACGCGGTTTCGCTTGTTAATTATTCACATTTTCGCTTGATATTTATGGTTCACTTAACCCATAGGAGCCGTTGGCTACCGTGTCCAAAACCCAATCGAAAGGGCGGTTATATGCGGCGCTATCCGCGGAATTGGTGAGTGAAACGTTGTTGTGCTGAGGTAGCCTAGCCGCTTCCATGTAGTTAGATAGGAGCGGTTAGCCTACTGTTTTATTAGAGTTTGTACCTTGTTCTTTCAAATATGACTCTTCTCTAAGTGACACCAAATATTAAATCGAATTGCTGCTATCTTATCTTATGCAATTAATGCATTTTATTGATTATTGATAATTGGCATATGACAGATATTATTTGACATAAATGTTATTTATGCTGAAGAGCTTCCAGTGCAATTAGTGCTATGAATTGAACTGTGCGCACACCAATGTTACAATTTATTAGCACTTGACTTTATTTGATATGTACATATGATTCATTGGGGCCTTTGCTATTTATACAGGCCAGGTTTCCCAGTTACCCAACCCGATGGCGAGCTAAGGAGTGGGCTTTGAGCCTAAGGACTTTTCTGAACTGTGGGAGAGCCACTATCTCTCTGCCGGACCGGTAGGGGGGCTCCTGTAGCCCAGGGAATCTCTCACCCACACACGTCACTCACTCGCATCCATCTTTTACTGCAATAATGAACTGCGAAACTCTTTTACCTAAAATTCTGCTGGATTTCCTTTATCACCCAGACGTGGGTAATTCAGTGAACTGTGGGTGGGTTGAGGGTATGGACTTCTCGATTTTTTTTGGGTTCATCTGGTACCTATTGATCATTGCATTGCTGTGTACGAGCTTTGCAGAAGATTGTGTCAACCTTTTATTATTGAATGAATCTTGAAATAACGATTTGTCTTTAATATTACTTATATTTTCGAGTGGCCATTCGCACAGGGTGTTTGTCAGTATGTTGTGTCCTTTTTTTAAATTTTTGTCAATACATGGTGTCATCCCAATTGCAAACTTCAGTCTCTATCACTCTCTCCGTAGCCGACCCCTAGACTTCTGATCACTAGCCTATTACATTCCAATATCACTACCAGCTATTGTATTGTAGTTCAATAATACATATGTTACAGTTGCGTTTATATTTTTGTTGAGTGTAGATAGCAAGGTTCTGCATAACAGTATCAATATCTACATTTGTATTGAGTCAGTTTCGATTATCATTACTTCAGTACTCACATCCCTGTCTCACATATCGCTGTCTGAAATGTGTGACAATATAAACCTCAAGGTAATATCAAAGACTAGAATCCTGAATCTGTGATCTTTTAGTTTAGACATTACTGGTCGTCTGCTCTCGCTTACAGATCTGACCGTGTCCAGACTGAGAACAGTGTGGTCCTAACAGTGCAGATGGTGTGTGAGCGAGTGTGACGGTGCTGCTCTTTTGTGCGCTCGCTCACTTTCTTTACGTTAGCGCAGTTGTGTCACAGAGTGATTCAGCAGCACATCACCAGACTCTGGACAAGGCACTTACCAGCTTTAGGAGCGCAGTGTAGAGGAGGTGAGTCCAGGAGAGAGGAGACGTGAGGTCAGATTTGACCGGTGAAGAGAGGGCGCTGGAGCCTGTAGCTCTCAGCCCATGTTTGTCTGAGCAATCCTCTTTTGCCCTGTATTTTAGGATGGAGCACTTCCTTTCAATGCTCTGAAAGATTTAGGGAAAAAAAGTGGTTGAAAATAGTGTGCATGTTTATTTATTTGTTTGTTTTTCCTGCATGGTACAAAAATAAATGCATATGGTACGAGAAACTGTAGAAAACCAGGTACGGATGACTTGAATACACACTCCAGTACAAAGATGTGAGTTTGGTCCACAGTGAATCTGCCCAAGTTTAAATGGACGTGATTGACAGGTGGAACATACCTGGTCAGTCCACATCAAAATACATATGGCTGCTCAGAAGGAAAAAAGAAAGGGAAGAAAAATATCAAAAGGGACTGAAAACTTTGCAGACTTCTGTAGAATCAATGAGTGAAGCACTAAACTGTGTAAAAAAACACATTGTGCTTGTGTCTGCTCTATAGTTATATAGACACCCGTGGATCATTATGTTATCATTTGGACATTTTAAATCACAATATCGATCTAAAACGACTTAATAAAAGAAAAAAAGTGTGCTGACTTCCATGTAAGAAACCCGCAGTGCCCAGTGGGAGATGACGTACAGGTCATCACAACAAAGGCTAGAGAGCAGCAGATTTTTTTTTCATTTGTAGGAAAACAAGTGTGTGACGCTGCCAAATCCTGTGCACATCACAAGATAAGAAAATAAAATTGCAGAAGGAAGAGCGTGCGTCACAGTGGGCGTGTACCGGGGGAGGTGAAAACGGGGGCAGATCAGAGCAATGACGTCTTGAATACGGGAGATTAAAGATTTCCCGAACATGAATTACTCTGAATGCGACTTGGAGAGGGTCAGTGAGAAGGAGGCAGCTCCAACACGGTGAAACGTCCATAGGTCCGCTTTAATGTGAGAGAAAAATCACTGTGTGTGTAAACGATAAATGACCAAAGAGCTCCTTCATTTCGCATGAGTCACTGAAATAAAGCACTCTGATTGGACGGTACTGTCTGTATCTGTTGTTAGGAGTGACAGAGGGAGCAGGGGCCACACTGATATTCTTCTGTAGAAATAGTAGTGAGATATTTTTCTGGACTTACTAAAGACAAATTTAAAGAAGTTCCAGCGCTGAAGCTAACACAGCCCATACTCCAGCACTACTTATGGCCATGGTGCAGGACAGAAATGATAAAATAACAAAATACTTGTGTTGTTGTGGCACAAAATGTTGAATGTGTCAGTGAGTTAGTGCTTGTTTAGTCAGTGAAAAGCCTGTGGAGCAGACGGGGCAGAGGGGCCCACACGGGGGGTAAGTTAAATCAGTGTTTTCTAAATGTCTGGACTTGTTTCTATCGAGCTGCGCTGATTGTTACCGAGCACACGGTCAGACACAATCACTATTGATCACTTCATCAAAGGCTTGTTCTGCCCTAATGGAAAAGAGAGGGGAGGAAAGCCCAAGGACACAGCTCATGTTATCTTATCAGTGTTTTTAAGCACAACATGGGAGCAAAGGCCCAGGGAGGTCACACCTACAGTGACTGTAACACTGGTGAAATCTACTCAAATGAACCGACATGTGCAGCCTGCAGACGGTTACTGTGGTTCTGTGTTCAGGTAAAAACACAGACACATGTTCTTTCACTATACTCAACAGCTGAATGTTTATAGTCAAATAAATACCTGGATCCCCATAACCAATTCAATTTCTCCTTTGCCATAAAGAACTGACTGGAACTACAACACGAGCTGATTTGTGCTCTTAAACTAGAGTGACCAGATTTTGAAAATCCAAAACTGGGACAGCCTCAGTTTGAGGTGGTTGGTAATAACAGAATTGTGAAACAAGTGCGTAATTAATGAAAATTGTTCAGCAAAAATTGTTCAGCCAATTCATGACTAACTTGTGAGTCAGTGGCAATGTGTGCCTCTCTTTACTGTTGGCAGGGAATTCCAGGTGCCACAGTGGGGCCAGTTGCAAAAACTGCCGTTGTGTCCTTAGGCAAGGCACATCACCCACATTGCCTAGTATGAAAGTGGTGTGTGCGTGAGTGTTGGTGGTGGTCAGAGGGGCAGATGGTGCAGATTGGAGCCTCGCTTCCGTCAGTCTGCCCCAGGGCAGCTGTGGCTACAATAGTAGTTTACACCACCGGGTCTGGAGTGAATGAATAATGCTGTAAAGCGTCTTTGAGTGTCCAGAAAAGCGCTGTATAAAACTGATGCATTATTATTATTATTATCATAGAACACACATGCCATAACACACATTATAATACAAAACCACTGTATTTTTCTGGTCTTGTATTTTTTATTCAACTCAGAAAAAGTTGCACTTGGACTTAAAATAAGGGTCAAACTCCTTACAGAGGACACTGGGTCCACTGACTTCCTATTCAAACCTCCATATCTGAGAGGTTCCTTCTGTCATTTTAACCTACTGTATGATTCAATCTTATTTTTTTCAAATATTTGTAAAGGGATATGGGCGGGGATAGGGGGTAGGTGAAATTTTTACATTTTCTGAGCAATTCAGAGGATTTAAGAGCCCATATTATGGTGCTTTCTGATCTCTGTTATAATGTTTCCTCATCACAAACAGACTGAAATTGTCTTTTTTTTCATTCACACGTTGAACACACAAATTCTGCAGATTGAATTATGACTAAATTATTCTCTTAACAGTCTGTTCCACCTCGTGACGTCATGTGGTAATACGGGAAGTACTCTGTAAACTGTACATGTGAGTACACTGTGTTTTTAAACTTCATGTTCATTTGAATCATTTGGTCCATTTCAGTCCTCGAATTTCCAACTTCTGAACTAAAGTAAAAGGAGCTGTTAACGTGAAAAGGACCACGGCTGCATGTTCCCCAGGTCTGGCACAATATGTCCTCTTTAAATTTGGATTAGAAGCAAATGTTTACTTTTGCTCTGTGACGTTCTATATTCCCCACTTTGTGCAGTAGCTCATTCTTGTGCTCTTTTATTTCACCTGTTTCTTGCTGCCTGTCACATCTCCTGTGGCTGCGGCTGGTGCCTTCTCCCTGGCTCCCTGCTGTTTAACTCCTCTGCTCTGTCACCCAGGCCTCTCTGCCCCTGACCCTCTCTGCCTGCACTTCCCTCTCCTCTCCACCCGTCCCTGTTGTGTCCTCTGCTCCGTCACTCGGAGCATTGTCTCCCAGACCCTGTCCTTCCCTTAAAAGCCCTCTCCCTCCACTGTCACCGCGGCGACCGTGAGGAGACAGGCGCCTTTGTTTGGCTGTGTCAAAGCACTTAGCATGTGCCCAAACGATGCATTCACTGGCTTCCACCGAGCGCAGGAAGCCACAGCTCACAGAAGAGTCAAGCGTGCCATTGTAAATCAATCATTTAAAGACAAGCTGGAACAGGCCGAAACACAAGGCCCGGCCGTGGAATCGATATCCAATTTGAATGTCTTGTCTGGCTAATTCTCTACATTATCTGTTGCTTTTTAGCCACGGTTTAAAAATGGAGAAAGAGGATCTCACGCTGGGACAAAAGCACGAGAAGAGCCTGTCTTATTAGCGGACGGCCGTATGCAAATCTCCTCTGTAAATTAGTTGTCAAATCAATCGACTAAAGGGGTTTGAAGAGGGGTTTTCCAGCACAGAGGCGTGTGTGCAGCAGACGGCCCACAGAGCACAGCCCACAGAGCAGCTCGTCTGAGGCGGAGGGTGAAATACTCACTTCTGTTACTTCAGTAAAAGTACAGATACAGAGGCAAAAGTTACCCAGGTAAAAGTAACACATGAAATATCTATATTTGTATTTTCCATAGTACACCTGTTTATTTGTTCATAGTATATATTGCGTATATATAGTATATATAGAACAGTAGTACATATATAGTAAATATTGTATATTCTTATATTGTATTGTTTACAGCTCCTTATCTCCTGTTCATCCTGTCATCTTTATTTATTTGTATATATTCACTACAGTCGACACTGTGATATACGTTATATTGTCTATATTGTAAATACTCCACATTCTGTATACGTTGCACTTGCTCCTGGCACTTCTGATGAACACATTTCTGCACATTCATGTGTAACGGCAATAAAGTTTAATCTAATCTACTTAAGTAATAGTATTAATGTACCTGTTTATAAATGTACTTTAAGAGTAAAAAGTAAAAGTACTTTGATGAGATTTTTAGAACAATTAAAGGGTAAAACTGTGATTTTGATAAAGAATTTAACATATTGTTAGTGAGTCAATTGATTTCTTCATTTTTCTAGCTGCTTTTGTCTATTTTATTTGCTTGAAGTTGGGACGAAAAATCAAAAAATTAAATATGCTGAAAAAATAAGTACTCTCAGGCATTTCACTAAAAAGTACTTTTTACTTTTCAGTCCAGATCTAAAATGTAGTGGAGTTCATGTAAAGATACATGTTATAACTAAGTATAAAGTATTCTTAAAGAAATTGTACTTTTCTAGCAGCATACTTTTAGTCCTAATTGAGTCCTTCTTCCCACTATGAGTTTGTCTAAAGTGACAAAATCTTTATGTGACAATATGAAATGATTTGAACATTTGTGTTTCTTGCAGCTCCTTCAGATCTGATTGAAGCCCCATCCACACTTGGACGTATTCAAGTTGTTTTGTTGCAGATGCAGAGTTCGTCCACACTAATCCAATGGAAAACAACTCCAGAGATGGAAGAATCTGGTGCCGTCAGCTCCCACGGATTCACCTGAGCACAGTCTGAGCACAATGGGGACGCCTGAAAACACTGATACTCTGACGTAGGAGCTCGAGTTTCCGTCCTTATTGGAACACGTCAGAAAACAGTTAAAACAAACTGGAGACAAACGGGAAACAGTGGAGCTAGAAACTGACGAAAGGACTTTCATGCTTGCATCTTCCTTGGCTCGAAATCAGCTGCTGCATCTTCAGACACGGTGCTCCACTTCCTTGTTTATGCCGCCCACATGACCACATGATGCCAGCCTTAGTCATGTGACTCGTGTTTCAGGTGATTTCATGGACACAGTAACGACATGTCTGAACACAAATCATTTCCGATACGGTGATACGTTGATTTGCTTCAGTGTGAACATAACCCAGGTTTGTCTCATTTTGTGTCTGTCCTGTAAAAATACCAGATTGTGCATTATTTACTGTAAATACTCTAGTTCTTCAAATTCTTACTCTTGAAGTTGCTCTTACTTGGGTGCTAGTTTCCCCAAATACTTACACTTACTTGAGTAATTTGGACCACTACTTACCTGAGTGATGTTTGGAAGTCCTGTTGCTCTTATTTGTGTATGTTTCTGTCTGCTCCTCCCCCCTCTGGCCTGGGGTAGTTACTGCACTGCTCCACACTGAACTGAACTGTCTGTAGTTCTGCCCACATTGATTCCAGCAGAAGTCGCACCTGGCGGGCAGCCATTGTATTGACCTGACCTCAGGACTAGTGTAAGCCGAGGAGGACGTGTCCAGAGACCAGGACCAGAAAAGTGCTTTCTCCCACAATACAGCAGCAGTGATGAGCACGAGGTCAGGAGGGTGAGCTGTGCTTACACATGTCACTGTCTCACTCTGGAGCCTGGTTTAGTGTCCAGGAGGTCACTGTTCCTCCAGCTTTAACAAATCAAACTGTCTGAATGATAAAATAAAGAGCCACATAAACCCAGGTTCAGTGGTGATTGTGCTTTCCTCATCACAAACATGCCTGATATTAGAGACTTTTGGTTGACAATCTCAGCTGGAGGAGGGCGGAGTCTGGAGGATTAAAGGGGAGAGAGAAGGAGGGGTGTCTGTAGGACTAAAGGGGAAACGTAGGGGGAGGAGTGCAGGGTCTGGGGGACTGAAGTGTGATTGTATCACCACACTTCAAATTCTGCCCCTGCAGGTAGTCCTATGTGATGTCATGTAGTACTTGAAATTGCAGTAGCCCCTGCAGGCAGCACAGAAAGCTGTGTATACGTGATTTGCACTAAAACTGCCCAAAAATGACTAGCAAGAGTAGGTAATGCAATTAAAACATAATATACACAGTTGAGTAGTGAAAGGCTCACTGAGTGTGAGATCCAGGAGTTTTACCACCAGAACAGACTCATGTAACTGACACCAGACATGAAGAACAGCCCTCGCTTCTGCCCACTGCTGCTCTCATTAACAGTCACACTGCAGAGGAAACTACAGGAAATACAGTTGTCACAACAGTACAAAGCCTTCTCCTTTTCCTCTGTGAAGTCAACTTTAGAACTTTAACTAAAGCTGCTCCTAAATGAGCTCTGGTCTCCCACTCCTCCTCAGCTGAACTCTGCTGCACACACATGTTGGGTCTCCATAATTCATGGGGAAGCTACATTGACTACGATTCATATTTTAAAACTGATCCTAACCTTAACCAGACTCACTTGCCTGAGTTTAAAGGCTCTGTACCCCTTTTTCTCCCCATGTATTTGAGCAAAATGTGTTTAGCCCGTTACAGATTTGTATAAGAAGCTCTTGAGGTGAGAATAAGTGAACTGCCTGCTGTCTGTCATGCTAGCTGTTAGCTTTACCATGACTGCAAAACTCCGCTATGACATTTGAAGCTCAGAATGCACAAGGAATAACTCTGGATCACTGCAAACTGTTTCAAATGGACTGGTTCTGATTTTTACAGTTGTAAGTTTCGAAACATCAGGCACAGGGCCTTTAAAGGTGCATTGTGTAGCGTTTCTGGTGGAAAAGAGAGGACAGGTTATTGCTTTGTCAGAAATATTTCCACTATCATCACTGAAACCAAACCAAACTAAGTTACAGGCCAGATCTGCGTAGGCGACCCCGCTCACGGTCAGAATGCCTGTTTTTCTTGGAATTTTTGAGCTATAAAACCACCTGTAATTGAATAAATGTCAGGCATAGCTGTTAATGTCACACTGCGGAACATTTGAAGCAGAGTAAAACATCATTATAGAAACAGGAAGGTGACGGATCCTAACTTCTTTACCCAAATCTAAACCATGTCATTGAGTAACTGATGCACATTATAGGGACCTCATTTTGGCAGCCATAAGGGAGACAGGTCCTCATGATGCAAGTGTGTGTACAGTTTTTAGACCCCACAGTGTGATAAAAAAAAAAAAAAAAAAAAAAACACCCCAGGAGCCTGCACACACACCAGGAGTACACACTGTATGATCTGGAAGCCTGTGTTCCTCCTCTGCAAACCTCCACTGTTCCTTCTGACTGGGCTCTTTGTGCTGCTGTCTGTGTATTGTGTATTATGTGTTGTGTGTTGTATATTGTGTATTGTATATTGTGTGTTTTGCGTTGTGCGTTGTGTGGGTGGATATCAAAGCCTCATTGAAGTTCTGAGCGTGATCATGAACTGTGACAGGTGCAGGCGATAAAAGTGTCTTGCTCAGGGGCACAGCTGCATCAGTAACTACCCACTAAATGTAGTTCATATGATTAACTTAGGTTCGGGAGCAGGACCGCGCCTCCGCCGCCCTCTCCTCCGCTCCAGCGAATCACAGCTCACTTCTACCAAGCCTCAATTTCCCAGAAGCCTATTTGTAGCAGCCTGTCCCGGCGACCCAGTTTGTCCCGTTCCTGCTGGGCCAAAGACTGAGACTGAACCCCCACCCTGAGCGTCAACCCAGCCGACCCACCTCGTCTCCATATAATAAATTCTTTTGACTTCGTACGTGTGGTTGACGTGGTCCTCGGTAGTGAACTTAGCTTTAAAATAAAAGGAGAGAACATCTATTCGTCTCACAGTGAGGATGTTTCAGTGTTGCAACCTAAAGTATAAGAACAGCAAGAGAACAGAAGGAAGCAATAAATCACAGAGATAAATAAGTGGCTACAACACTACACACAGTCAGAGGTGTCAAAAATTGTTCTCAAGTAAGAGTTACTTCAAATTTGTCTGTGTTTATTTCATTTATAAAGTATAAAATGACATTAACAGCACTGGAATATCAGACATACAAGAAACGAATGAAAAGGAGCAGAAAGAAGGTGTTAAATGTAGAGAATAATACTCAAGTAGAAGTACAAAGTAGTGGTCCAAGAAATTACACAAACATGAGTCAAACCAGATCAGAAAGAGCTGCAAGAAACACACATGTAAAAGTGTGATGCTCGAAAAGTCTGAAGCACAAAGTAACACAAGTGTAAGTGAGAATCATCAGCTCTGTGTCCAATAAGCAGAAGCAATAAACATGATGAACAAACCAAATCAAGTGTTGTATTGTATTGACCATTAGAAAAGTGCAGTGTTCTGTGTGTGTGTGTTCTGTGTGTGTGCATGTGTGTGTGTGTGTTCTGTGTGTGTGCATGTGTGTGTGTACGTGTGTTCTGTGTGTGCACGTGTGTGTGTGTGTGTCTGTGCCTGTATTGTGTTCTGTGTGTGTTCTGTATTGTGTTCTGCATGTGTTCTGTGTGTGTCTCTGTGTTCGTCTGTGTGTGTGTCTGTGTGTGTGTCTGTGTGTGTGTCTGTGTGTGTGTCTGTGTGTGTGTCTGTGTGTGTGTCTGTGTGTGTGTCTGTGTGTGTGTTCTGTATTGTGTTCTGTCTATGTTCTGTATGTGTTCTGTGTGTGTGTCTGTGTGCGTGTCCGTGTCTGTGTTCTGTGTGTGTGTTCTGTGCGTGTCCGTGTCTGTGTTCTGTGCGTGTGTTCTTTGTGTACGTGCATGTGTGTGTCTGTATGTGTTCTGTGTGTGTGTCTGTGTGTGTGTGTCTGTGTGCGTATGTGTTATGTGTGTGCGTGTGTGTGTGTATGTGTGTGTGTGCACATGTGTGTGTGTCTGTGTGCGTATGTGTTATGTGTGTTCTGTGTGCGTGTATGTGTGTGTGTGTCTGTGTGAGTATGTGTTATGTGTGTTCTGTGTGCGTGTGTGTGTGTGTGTGTGTGTGTGTCTGTGTGTGTGTGTGTGTATATGTGTGTGTGTGTTGTGTGTGCACATGTGTGTGTGTGTTCTTCAGGCTGTCCTTCTGCAGTCTCATTATTCTCCCGTTGTTTACCAAACAGCAGTTAAAATTGATCTAAATATTAAATATTAAAGCTCCTGTGTTAAACTCAATGTGTTACTGTCAAAGCTGAAATAAACACACTTTGGGCTAAGACTCCAAACACTGCCTTCCTCTAAAGCTGCACTATGGAACCTTTCTGCTGCTGCCACCGTCCCACTGCATGTGTCATGTGTGTATCTTGCATAGATAAGTTTAATGCTGTACTGCGGAAATTTCGAGGCAAGACAAAACCATCTCTATGGAGACAAGCAGGTCATGGACACCAGAATGTTACATAGTGCAGCTTTAAGTTGGCTGATGATAAAGGTTCTTCTGGATGTACCTTTGACATGTTAAAATCAGGCATGTTTCAGTGACTCTGTTTAGTGAGGCTGGGTCTCTTTCCATTATTGAATCATCCAGGAAGTGCTCCTCTCTATTTTTAAACTTCTTTTACCAGACGGATGTTTTGTATGATCATAATCTGTGATGAATGGATCACTTGTTTCACACATGCAGTATTTGAAGTTAGAACACTTGACACACAAACGCTCAGATGCCCCGCCCACAGTCCTCCAGTGAACTCTGCCCCTTACAGGACCTTTAACGTGGAGTCACGGTTTTGTTCATGAGGATTCAAAGCTTCTGCTCAGGTTATGATACAGTCTGATATGTGTGAAACTCTCCTCTGAGCTCCACACTGGTCTGAGCAAAGCCTGGTCTGTCTCAGAGACACTGCCCTCTCTGTCCTCCAGCAGGACAGAGCACAATGTCTCCTAGTACTGTACAGTCGTGGATCACCCAGGCTCTTGGAACTCAACCAGGGACGACATTTTTTACCTCTTCATTTGGACACAATACAGTAGGTCCCATTCTGACAACTTCAAACATGTGCTGTACACCTCTGCAGTTCAGTCACAGACGGGGAGAGGACTTTGGACAAGGTCATCAAGTCCAGCTCTGTCCTGAGTCGTCCTCTGGACAGTGAAGGAGGTGGGGACAAGAGGACAGGAGGACAAGGGGACAGGAGGACAAGAGGACAAGAGGACAGGAGGACAAGAGGACAAGAGGACAAGAGGACAGGAGGACAGGAGGACAGGAGGACAGGGGGACAGGAGGACAGGGGGACAGGAGGACAAGAGGACAGGAGGACAAGAGGACAGGAGGACAAGAGGACAAGAGGACAGGAGGACAGGAGGACAAGAGGACAAGAGGACAAGAGGACAGGAGGACAGGGGGACAGGAGGACAGGGGGACAGGAGGACAGGAGGACAGGAGGACAAGGGGACAGGAGGACAGGAGGACAGGGGGACAGGAGGACAGGAGGACAGGAGGACAGGAGGACAAGGGGACAGGAGGACAGGAGGACAAGGGGAAAGGAGGACAGGAGGACAAGAAGACAGGAGGACAGGGGGACAGGAGGACAAGAGGACAGGGGGACAGGAGGACAAGGGGACAGGAGGACAAGGGGACAAGGGGAAAGGAGGACAGGAGGACAAGGGGACAGGAGGACAGGAGGACAAGGGGACAAGGGGACAGGAGGACAGGAGGACAGGGGGCCAGGAGGACAGGAGGACAAGGGGACAAGGGGAAAGGAGGACAGGAGGACAGGAGGACAGGAGGACAGGAGGACAGGAGGACAGGAGGACAGGGGGACGTATGTTGAGCTTTTAACCATGCTATAATGGACTTGTTTTACAATAAACTGACTCAGGGTTAGACTTTGTTGTTTCCTGTGTGCTTCAGTAATCCTGCACTGTCCTGTATTCAAAGCTTTAGTGGTCAAAAAGTGTTTTCACCTCCCCTTTGCTCCGCCCACTGCTCTGTACTTCAGACTCTGGGTCATCTGTGTTGTTTCAATCGTCATGTAGAAATCTTACAGCAATAAAACCTTTAAATGACAATCCAATGTTTTCTACAGTGAAAAGTCACCATGAAAGGGCCTATTCACAGTTTTTAAACCAAAGTCAGTGAACCTGTTTCTGTCGTGAAGCCATTTAGATAAATATATGTTCAATACAATATAAGTAAAAGATATGAATCAAAGGAGAAAAATCATTCTGCTCCAAAAGCTCCATAAGTTCTAATAACCTTTTCCTGTTCTGAAGAACTTTTGCACACTCTAAAGACATCATATTTTCATTTGAACAGTTCATTCCTCTGGCCCGGCTCTGGAATGTGTTGGTTGTCTTCATTGTTTGGAGCAGCACAGAGGCTCTGGTGGAACAGATGATCCGGGCGTCGTCCTTGTAAACAGGCCCCTCATTGTGTCTGTAACACTTGCAGACAGAACCTCATATCTGCCTCCACAGACCCATGGCATGTCTTTCATCGCCGCGGTGCCGTGTGTGTGTGTGTGTGCGTGTGTGTGTGTGTGTGTGTGTGTGTGTGTGTGCGTGTGTGTGTGTGTGTGTGTGCGGGGGGTTGAATGGCCGTGTTGAGGGGACGTCGCAGCTGTTGGCGTCGGGGCAGAGGAAGTGTTTGGAGCTGGTCCCTCAGATTTCTCCGGGGACAGTGGCTCCTGTGTGCCCCGTCTCCACCGGGCCCCAGGGAGACCAGAGGGCAGCGGCTGTAATGGAGGTGTCAGCGAGTCCAGTGAAAAGTGACAGTTACAAGTCATCCCCAGGACACTTCATATCTGACTCTGACAGAGGACTACATACAGAGGATTGTACTGCATATTAGGGCTGAAACCATTCATCGAGTTAATCGATTAAATCGATTAGAAAAATGCATTGATTTTTATTTTATTTTTGCCTTGATGCTTCGTTTTATTTTCATACGCTCGGCGATGGCTGGAACCTTTTGTGGTAGAGGTAAAGTTTCCGCACGACCACTGCACTTCACTGTATACACAACAGCGCGGCCATGGATGTGTAATAAGAGCAGAACCTCCTACCGCGTACCTCACTCCTCATCCAGAGGAGATGAGGAGTGCGCGGTACGCTCCGGTACGCTCCGGTACACTCCGGTATGCTCCGGTACGCCGCACATCTCCCGTACGGCGCACTCTGCGTGTGGATTGTGTCTTGTCGCGTACACTCCGTGGACCGCGCTTCCTCCTGTGCCTCTAAACCAGAACTCACACCAGGACTAAGCCAGGTCTAAAGCAGTTCTAAAACCAAACAAGAATTTGCAGGAGTTGTTGCTACATTTATGTAGTTTTAAAAATCATGACAATATCAAGTAATCCAAAGTATTCAGATTACATTACTCACTTTAAGTAATTTAATGGATTATGTCACAAACTACATTTTGGGGAATGTAATCTGTAATCTGTAATCTGTAGGGGAACATTTTAAAAGTCACCTTCTCCACACTGATGCTACAACATGTAAACAGCCCCGTACATTACATCAAGTGGAAAAGAAACCGTGAGGTGAGTCAACCTGAGCCCAGCGATAATTCCGTTTTTCATGTCCAAAACACGTGGATCTGTCAGTGCAGGTGGAGTGGATTTAACATGTGCAAAGTAGACACGACAATAACAAACGATTACTCGATTATTTGAACAAAATAATCGACAGAATAATCGATTACTGTAATAATCCATAGCTGCAGCCCTACTGCATTTACTACAGAGAGTCTGGACCCACACATGAGACAGTCTGAATGCACTGGGATTTAGTTTGTTTGTGATTCATATCAGTTCAGTTGTTTCCCATGAGAGCGACAGGTGCAAAGTCGACCATTACAGCCACAGACATACTTAGACACAGTGCTCATGTTTCCATCCACTTAGCAGCCCCAGTTTGAGAATATTCTGTAACACTAGAGCCTGTTTCCTGTATTTTATCCTATAGCCATTAGCATTAGCTTGCAGAAATATGTAAATTACATTAATTATGTAAATTATGAATAATCCAGAGGGTGTCAAAACGTACGGTTCAGACAAGTACCAGATGATTTAAATAGTTCTGTGATACATGAGTGGGAAGCATGTGTTGTGCTACACTCAGACTCAACAAAATGTCTACAAAAAGACATCTGTTCCCATCACAAAGCCTCTGGTTACAGCACTGACACTGTGCAGCTCGTGTCATCAACATTTCCCTGGTGGGTTGATGCTAACTGGAGGCACTGCGCTGCCTGAAGCTCTGTTACTCAAGTTACATTTTATTCTGAGTTTTGTTTTAGCACAGTCTGACCAGAGAGAAATGACTCGGCTGATTTTGAACTGTTAAACACGTCTCACAGAACACACTGTTTGAACGTGACTCCTTCATCACTCATAAGACCACAGCTACAAGCCCCGTTATGTCACTGCAGAGTCACAGTTATAGCCTAACATTTCCACCACGTGTTTCACTTCTTTCACGCGCTGTGGCATGAGCATTCATTCTTTTGATCGTCCCTGTTCAGTTTTCAAAGCTGAACTTTTGGTGAAATTCGCAGCACTTCAAAGTCTTTCGAGCGTCTGCCTTCAAATGCAGAGATGCTCAACTAGAGGCGTTTGACATGATTTTGATGCTGCAGTCAGAATGTAGCGTTACAGGGTGACCAATCTATTTCCATCAAAGGCCACAGACACCAAGCCGAGGGCCACAGACACGGGTCAGTGCTGTCAGTAATTCACACATTTGCCTTTATTCAAGACGGGCTGCAAAATCGACTGGAGTTCTCTACCATATTATATTATGTACTGCTCCCTCATCAAAAATCAGCCTGTAAGAGGTTTTAGATGTCATCCATGTATATTTGAGTAATCTAGTGATCTCTCCTCTGGCCTATTCAAACCCTCCTTAGCTGTAAGTTTCTGTCGAAGACTCAACCCACAACCCTAAGTCGCCCACACTCCCAAACAACAATCCTCCACGAGTACACAAAAGCAGGACACAGGACAACCCACTTCACAAACCTGGAGTGATGTGCAGTAGTGTCAGTAGTGACTCAGCACGGAGAGCAAGACACGCTCACACCTAAATCACTCGACCAAAGCAGTGCTCATGCTGGACGGTGAGCCTGTCATGTGGTAGTGGGCGGGGCTTTTTTGTGAGCCATATGTTACAGTTAGAATGAGGCCCTGGGAAAAAGTGCAGCTGAACCACTCGAATTAAATATGAAAACGTTTCACATTTTACTACAAAATCTTTGATATTGGAAAAACGAGCAGCGGCGGCGGATGAAAGTCCGTCTGTGTTTATGACACGGGCTAAACGTTAAATGGGATCAATGTGTTTTGTTATTGACAGTTCCTCTGCAGCCTCCAGTGTGGCTCTGTCACTGGCCGTGTAAATCAATACTGAGCCTGTGTCTGCTGGAGGCTCCTGCACCCACCTCCTCCTCCTGCTAATGCCTACTCCTCCTCCTCCTCTCTACCTCCTCATTCTCCTTCTCTCTACCTCCTCCTTCCCTCTACTGCCTCCTCCTTCCTGCTAATGCCTACTCCTCCTCCTCCTTCCCTCTACTCCTCCTCTCTACCTCCTTCCTTCTAATGCCTCCTCCTCCTCCTCCTTCCCTCTACTCCTCCTCTCTACCTCCTCATTCTCCTTCTCTCTACCTCCTCCTTCCTGCTAATGCCTACTCCTCCTCCTCCTTCCCTCTACTCCTCCTCTCTACCTCCTCATTCCCCTCTTCTCTACCTCCTCATTCCCCTCCTCTCTACCTCCTCATTCCCCTCCTCTCTACCTCCTCATTCCCCTCCTCTCTACCTCCTCATTCTCCTCCTCTCTACCTCCTCCTTCCCTCTACTGCCTCCCTCTCTGCCTCCTCATTCCCTCCTCTCTACCTCCTCCTCTCTACCTCCTTCCTTCTACTGCCTACTCCTCTCTACCTCCTCATTCCCCTCCTCTCTACCTCCTCATTCCCCTCCTCTCTACCTCCTCCTTCCCTCTACTGCCTCCTCCTTCCTGCTAATGCCTACTCCTCCTCCTCCTCTCTACCTCCTCCTTCCCTCTACTGCCTCCTCCTTCCTGCTAATGCCTACTCCTCCTCCTCCTCTCTACCTCCTCCTTCCTTCTAATGCCTCCTCCTCTCTACCTCTACCTCCCCTCGACTGCTCCCTCCTCTCTGCCATCTCCTCCTCTCTACCTTCTCCTCCACCTCTCTAAATCCTCCTCTCTACATCCTCCTCCTCTTTACTAGCAGAGGAGGTAGAGTAGAGATTCTCTACCTACTCTTCTCTGCTTCCTCCCTTCCTCTCTCCTTTTGCCTATGATTTTTATTTTATCCTTTATTTTATTCTTTTTTTCCCTTGAGGTTTAGTCAGCAAAAAGATGACATTGACAAAAAGTCTGATGAAATATTTCAGTCAGTGAAATGAACACTAATATAATTATAAGTCTTCTTCTGGGTCCAGTGGAATGCGCCTCTCATTCAGTCTAATGGCATTTTGGCTGCGGCTGCACAATATAACGGAAAATTATCAATATTGCTAACAGCTCTGTCTCCCCTCCCCTCCGTCCCCCTCTCATCCTCCTCTCATCCCCCTCTCTCCTCTCCCCTGACAAAACTCAACGCTTAAAATTTCAGGCTAAAATATTATATTACACATTAACTATTTGAACTCTTTGAAAGTTAAACGGGGGTTTGAGTTGATAAGTTAATTCAACTTCCACTAGTGTTAATTAGCCGCTCCGTCCTCGCCTCTGCCGCTCCGCCCTCGCCCCTGCCGCTCCGCCCCCTGCCGCTCCGTCCCCTGCCGCTCCGTCCCCTGCCGCTCCGTCCCCTGCCGCTCCGCTCTCTCCCCTGCCGCTCCGCTCTCTCCCCTGCCGCTCCGCCCTCGCCTCTGCCGCTCCGTCCCCTGCCGCTCCGCTCTCGCCCCTGCCGCTCCGTCCCCTGCCGCTCCGTCCCCTGCCGCTCCGCCCTCACCCCTGCCGCTCCGCTCTCTCCCCTGCCGCTCCGCCGTCGCCCCTGCCTGTCCTGCCGCAGACAGGGTCCCGACCTCCTAATGGCTCGGTACACTGGGACATCTCAGGGACATCTCGGGAACATGAGGGACGCTTCTCCAGGGTCAAAGATCAAATGGAGCAGACGTCTGTGAAGGGGCCCCTGGGGTGTTTCTCTGTGTACGGGGCCACATCTGAACCTAAGGAGATACCATCATTCTGAAGGACTTCACCTCCAGAAAGCTCAGGTCACCACTGAAACTAATTACACATGTTAATACATGGTTTTTGGTGACTGTAGCGTTTTAAAAAATATAAAGGGTCACATGGTGATCTAAGTATGTTACGTGTTAGCAGTTAATAAGCCAGAGAAGTCAAATCCTGATTGAAAAAAAGTCTTTCTGAATGTGCACTTGTGAGGTGAGTTTTAGTTTGAGCAGGTTCACATTCCAACAGTCCAAAACAGTTCATCTATCAAGTGAAAAAGTAAAAAGTGCATTTATATTTTGATCAAAGGCGACAGACATTTCAAAGTCTGCACAGCCCGGCTCTGAGCTGGAACACAGACTCTTTCTGCTGCTGTCAGTTTATAAAGACATCTCTCCTCTAAGAAAAGAGAGTTTATTATACAACCAAAGCTTCTAGAAATACTTTTGTCATGATGTGAATGGTCAAACATTAAACCCATCATACACAATGCATTAATATTAATTTTTCAGTGTGCTCTCAAATTGTGTTACCTTTTGGCTTAAGCAGCTGACAATCCAAAATGAACAAATTATGTGCAAAATATGATCAGGTGGAAAACCACTGCTTAACTCCAGTAGAATAGTACGTTTATAGTAGATGTAATTAGTTACCACCAAAAACCTGAAATAAACAGCACATTTCACTGTAGAGGAGTGGGGTCCTCCAGGAGGGTCAGGAAACTGTTTAGGGCCATCTTCTCCACCACAGATGTGAGTCCAGCTCTGCACCCACTCCAGATCCCGCCTTCCTCACCAGCTGATCCCGCCGTCCTTTTGATACTGTGGAGTTACCTCACGCCGGTGTCTACTTCAACAGCCGTGTTCCAGTTCGAGGGCTGCACGGAGCCACTCCCCTCTCTCAGCAACCGGGACGCGCCGCTAACACCAGAGGCCTGTTTATAGCTGTGCGTCAAATCTACACAGAACTCACAGCACATATGAAAGATCACATCAGCTCGCGGTGTTTGCTGTGCCTTTAAATCAAACTTCCCAATCGCAAGGGTTAAACTATTAAGACTGTACGGACAATTGATTAAAATAGCTTGGAACAGCTAATATCGGCACAGAAATATCTTCATGAGCCTAATATGATTGTTTATTATCAACTATAAACCAGATTTTATACGAAGAACACGCGATCACGGATCAATAACCAGGACGACACACGGGTGATCAAACTGTTGATCTTTGAGACCAACTTATTCTAATAATTCCCATCCAAATCTCAGGGCAAAAATCAAGACCGTGTTTAAATTCTACTAAAACAAAATGGCGATATGTCTGGGATACATCTAAAATCTAAAAAATCTAAATCACCTTCGAATTTTAAAGCAGGTTTAATCTATGCTGTGAAATATTCTAGACGAAGGAATAATGTTTCCATGGAGACAAGCAGAGAAATGTTACACAGTGCAGCTTTAAAGCCACACTCACATAGTTCTTGGTAAAGTGCTGGTGCAAAATGCCACTCAGCAGTGACCCCTACACACACACGCATCATTTCCAGAACATCTGCGGTTCTGTCCACACAGTCACTGCCCAAACTGGAACCTGCACACACCCGGATACTTTGGACGAATTTTAATTTCGAGGTTCGTTCTGTCAAATTTACTCTTGGAATATAAATGGTTTTTGTGTGTTTAAACTGTTAATGAACATTAGGAAGCAGAGCAGAACTGAGTTAAGTCGGACTTCATAAGTAAAACAGCTCAGGGTGATGTTTATGCTCAATACGATCGTTTGAAGAATTAAATTGTAGAACTTTTATGTGAATATATTTTAGACTTAGACTTAGTGTCTAGGGAAAAAGGTAATTTCCCTTGTGGATCAATCCCCTTGTGGATTCCCACTGTTACAGAATACACAGCCTACTGGTTAACGGCCTGTGTATGTTGTTATTTTCTGATCTATATTATAACATTTCCTCTTGAAGTGTGCACAGGATTTCGGCAGGTGTCAAAATGCTGTAAACAAAGAACGCTTTCAACAATATAAATAATGGTTGTTTTGATCAATTTCCAAAATGCAAAGTGAGCGAACAAAAGAATGCACCAAAGTCCTTCAGAACTCTCTTGAGCGTAAAGAGTCAGTTGTGTTGGTGCTGGTCTGGCCCCACAGGCCCTGACCTCAGCATCCTGCAGTGAGTCTGATTCATGAAGAGACAGAAGGATGTGAGGAAACTCCATCCACACAAGATCTGAGCTTAGTTCTTCAACATGTTTGGAACAGAGACCAGCCCAGGTCCTTCACAAACTGTCTGTAAGTAAAACCTAGAAGAACTGATGCTCTTCTGAAGGCAAAGCTCACACCAAATATTGATCTGATTTAGATTTCTCTTTTGTTCATTCATTGCAATTTGGTGATTAATGAAATTCCATTTTTGAAGCATTCCTAGTTTACAGCATTTTTTCCACACCTATAACCTTTGCAATCCTAAACCCGCTGCCTTTAAACATGTATTTCCCATTAGCAAATAAATATAGGTTCATCCTCCACAGTCCTCTTCCCATGTGGCTGACGAACTTAACTCTGAGGAGAGTTGACCTCTGACCCCTGATAGAAACAGGAGACGTGGACAGTGGACATCCATCAGCAGGGACTCGTGGGTCAGGGACGGGGACAATGGAGCCGTGGCGTAAGCACTTTTACAGCAGAGGTCAGAGCCTGAAATGGAGGACATTACAGGACTGGTGCAACAAAAGGCTTCACATGTCAACATAAAGCGCTGCGCTGCTGCAGGGACTCACAAGCTGGAGCACTTTATAGGACTGTCATTCTTAAAGGAGAAAGAAGGCTGGAATAAAATGCTGTATTTCTTTTAATGTACACAGCTCTTTTGCTACTAAACTGTACATTGGCCGTCATTTACCAACACTGTGGTAAAACGGATGTATATTGTGTGTATTTTTGTGCATACGGCAGATGGTTTGTTGTATTTATGCACCTGCTGAATACTGACTTCACACAAGAGGCAGGTATGTGCCGCCTTCTGACTTCTACACATGTAGCAGTATAGAACATGCAGTTCTATATGCACCTCACCTGCTGCACAGCCCTCTGTGCTGTGATTGGTCTGCCAGTCAGTGGGCGGGTCCTAGCAAACCAGTGGGAGCACCACAAGATGGATTCTCATGAGTTTGTGAACTCACAAATATAAGATTCCATTCAAGGTTAGCAGAATACAGCAAAACACGGTTTGAACTCAACCGGAACTGTTGCAGAATTACATTTAAAAAATCTGATGTGGCTAAATGGAAAATTAAAAACACACTGCAGAAAAAAACCAAACTCTTAAATATCCTATAAGTGTTTTGTTTTTTGTTTTTTTTTCCCAGGACTGGAGCTTCACTAGTGGAGCTGTGGTCTGTAGGCTTTGCTCATCAGAACCAGGAATATGTGAGGACAGATCTGCAGGACCTGCTCCACTCTGCAGCTCCACCTGAACCACCGGACTGAACCACAGGGACTGAACCACAGGGACTGAACCACACGGACTGAACCACACGGACTGAACCACACGGACTGAACCACAGGAACTGAACCACAGGAACTGAACCACACGGACTAAACCACACAGACTGAACCACAGGGACTGAACCACACGGACTGAACCACACGGACTGAACCACAGGGACTGAACCACAGGAACTGAACCACATGGACTGAACCACACGGACTGAACCACACGGACTGAACCACAGAGACAGAACCACAGGGACTGAACCACAGGGACTGAACCACAGGGACTGAACCACACGGACTGAACCACACGGACTGAACCACACGGACTGAACCACACGGACTGAACCACACGGACTGAACCACACGGACTGAACCACAGGAACTGAACCACACGGACTGAACCACACGGACTGAACCACACGGACTGAACCACAGGGACTGAACCACAGGAACTGAACCACACGGACTGAACCACACGGACTGAACCACACGGACTGAACCACAGGGACTGAACCACACAGACTGAACCACAGGAACTGAACCACAGGAACTGAACCACACAGACTGAACCACACAGACTGAACCACAGGAACTGAACCACACGGACTGAACCACACGGACTGAACCACACGGACTAAACCACACAGACTGAACCACAGGGACTGAACCACACGGACTGAACCACACGGACTGAACCACACGGACTGAACCACAGGGACTGAACCACACGGACTGAACCACACGGACTGAACCACACGGACTGAACCACAGGAACTGAACCACACGGACTAAACCACACAGACTGAACCACAGGGACTGAACCACACGGACTGAACCACACGGACTGAACCACACGGACTGAACCACACGGACTGAACCACACGGACTGAACCACACGGACTGAACCACACGGACTGAACCACACGGACTAAACCACACAGACTGAACCACACGGACTGAACCACAGGGACTGAACCACACGGACTGAACCACAGGGACTGAACCACACGGACTGAACCACATGGACTGAACCACACAGACTGAACCACACGGACTGAACCACACGGAGTGAACCACAGGAACTGAACCACACGGACTGAACCACACGGACTGAACCACAGGGACTGAACCACAGGGACTGAACCACACGGACTGAACCACACGGACTGAACCACACGGACTAAACCACACAGACTGAACCACAGGGACTGAACCACACGGACTGAACCACAGGAACTGAACCACACGGACTGAACCACACGGACTGAACCACACGGACTGAACCACAGGGACTGAACCACAGGAACTGAACCACACGGACTGAACCACAGGGACTGAACCACACGGACTGAACCACAGGGACTGAACCACACGGACTGAACCACACGGACTGAACCACACGGACTGAACCACACGGACTGAACCACACGGACTGAACCACACGGACTGAACCACACGGACTGAACCACAGGGACTGAACCACACGGACTGAACCACACGGACTGAACCACACAGACTGAACCACACGGACTGAACCACACGGATTGAACCACAAGAACTGAACCACACGAACTGAACCACACAGACTGAACCACAGGGACTGAACCACAGGGACTGAACCACACGGACTGAACCACACGGACTGAACCACACGGACTAAACCACACAGACTGAACCACAGGGACTGAACCACACGGACTGAACCACAGGAACTGAACCACACGGACTGAACCACACGGACTGAACCACACGGACTGAACCACAGGGACTGAACCACAGGAACTGAACCACATGGACTGAACCACACGGACTGAACCACACGGACTGAACCACAGGGACTGAACCACACAGACTGAACCACAGGAACTGAACCACAGGAACTGAACCACACAGACTGAACCACACAGACGGAACCACAGGAACTGAACCACACGGACTGAACCACACGGACTGAACCACACGGACTAAACCACACAGACTGAACCACAGGGACTGAACCACACGGACTGAACCACACGGACTGAACCACAGGGACTGAACCACACGGACTGAACCACACGGACTGAACCACACGGACTGAACCACAGGGACTGAACCACACGGACTGAACCACAGGGACTGAACCACACGGACTGAACCACAGGGACTGAACCACACGGACTGAACCACACGGACTGAACCACACGGACTGAACCACACGGATTGAACCACAGGAACTGAACCACACAAACTGAACCACACAGACTGCTCAGACTATTTTAAGCTTTTTGGTAGTGTGTTAATGTGTGCATTGTGTCACCAAAGTAACTGCTGAACATTCCACCATTCAAAGTATGAATTAGTAAAAGTGCGAGGCTGCTCCTGTGCTCCCTCTGCTCATACCTGTGTACTTGTGTGTTTTGAGCGTATTATCTGCTGTAGTGAGTCTCTTATCTGTGACTGTGATAAATCTGCTCCCTAATGAAATGCAGCGCTGAGGAGAGACGTGTTTCCTCATCCGACAAATCCTCGGTGTGCCGGCGCCTCCACACCAGCCCACTGTTCTCCGCTTTATGAATGAGCCTGATTCTACAGAATGGCTCCAGATGTTGAGGATAATGTGATGTTTGGAGTTTCTGTTTGAGATGTCGTCGGCTCAGTTGAAGGAAATGCACTCACACACACACAGAGAGGGCAGCTGTGAGCAGACACAAATCATCAGAGTCCATGTTTGTGTGTGGACGTGTAAATGTTCTTCATTAACTGGAAAAGTTGTAACATTAATATTGTCGGTTGGAGCAACAACAGAACAAGTCTATGTACAGAGTGTTTTATCTACTAACAGCCTCATGATGAGCACAGGGTCTGTGCATTATTCTCTCTGCTGCCCAAAGAGGAAACAGTGTCATGTGATCTTCTCTGTGATTGGCTGAATCCAGCTGTCACTCACAAAGAGTCTAACAGACACTAACACACTGGACCAGTGAGTGGGGCAAAGGGGCAACAGTGGCTCAGTGGAGCAGTGGTCCTCCAACCAAAGGGTCACACTGACTGATTTCTGCTCAGACCTATTTATGTCACTGTGTCCTTGGGCAAGACACTTCACCTGCATTGCCTAGTGTGAAAGTGTGTGTGTGTGTGTTGGTGGTGGGAGGGCAGCTGTACTTGTGCCCCGGGGCAGCTGTGGCTACAGTGAGGAATGCCACAGCAGCACAGGCTTTGAAGAGTCTAAAAAACACATTGCGAGTATAAGGCATTATTATTATTATTTGATTCAATTTTTTTGTTTTTCCCAGTTGACTTTTGAAAAAGTTTTATTTTAGTGTTAGTAACTGTACTGCCCACAGTTCACTGGGTTCACTCTGAGGTCCTTGATGGTTTTAGTGGCCTCTGGAGCAAAGCTCTGCTGTTAGCTTGTACCTGCAGGACCTCCCTGGTGTATTTGAAGGGCCTGGAGCTCAGCGTCTCTACATTCGTCACTTTTTGCTGCATTGATTAGGTCATATTTGGAAAAATTGCTGTGCACAAAGAAGACATTAAACTTCTTGAAACACACTAGTGCAGCTGTATATTTCAGCATTTGTAAACTGCAGCTGTAGTTTCTTATAATCTCGTGAGAGTTTGTCATGAGACTCCATGCCGATAACCACTGCCTGTTAGCAGCAGTTGCTGCGTAACAGAGGCAGGGCCCTGAGCAGCTTCAGGTGCATTCACTGCTGGTACACACACTAAAACTGTTTTATTTGCTCTCCCAGTAAACAAAGAATGGGCCCGGTTCAAGGGACAGTTTTCTGGCAGCCAGTAAATAGCCCAGCGGCCCAGCCCACAGGAAGTGTTCATCCTACACTTGGTTCAGTGCTGCTGTGACAGCCCAACATCAGACACACCACAGTCAAAGTCATCAGGCTACAGTGAGGTTCCTGGTCTGGCTGGAGGTGCCTCACTTAAAAAAATCCCCCAAACCAGTCCAGGCCCTGTTTTTCACAGCTTCTCAATGAAAAAAATCAACTGTTGTTTCATTAGGCTCTTTTGACATCAGGCTGCAGTCCTCTCTCCCTCTCAGCCCCTCTGTGCCCCTCTCTGTGCCTCCTCTGTGCCCCTCTTTCTGCCCCTCTGTGCCTCTCTCTGTGCCTCTCTCTGTGCCCCCTCTGTGCCCACTCTGTGCCCCTCTCTGTGCCTCCTCTGTGCCCCTCTTTCTGCCCCTCTGTGCCTCTCTCTGTGTCTCTCTCTGTGCCCCCTCTGTGCCCCTCTGTGCCCTCTATGTGCCCCTCTATGTGCCCCCTTCGTGCCCCTCTTTCTGCCCCTCTGTGCCTCTCTCTGTGCCCCCTCTGTGCCCTCTCTCTGTGCCCTCTCTCTGTGCCCTCTCTCTGTGCCCCTCTGCCCCTCTTTCTGCCCCTCTGTGCCTCTCTCTGTGCCCCCTCTGTTCCTCTCTCTGTGCCTCCCTCTGTGGCCTCTCTCTGTGCCCCTCTATGTGCCCCCTTCGTGCCCCTCTTTCTGCCCCTCTGTGCCCCTCTCTGCTGGTGCCCTGTCAGCGTGTGGTGGATGTGTGCCCGCCAGGCTCTCTCTCCCTCTGTGCCCACACTGGCACTGTGGCATTGTAGTTGTTGTTGTCCTGATGATGTCGTGCTTATCTGCGAGCGCTGGCTCCTTAAACTGCCATTCATCACTGCCAGACACACACACACACACACACATGCCCGGTTTCCATGCTTTCTGGGGACATAGCATTGACTTCCATTCATTTCCTGGAGACTGGGCATAACCTTAACCACACACACTGCTTGTCTAACCTTCATTTTTACTTTTATTGGGTATTAACTGCTACCACATAACATATTTAGATCCCCATGTTACGTCTTAATGTTTTGGATATGCTGTATTCAACACTCTCAGTCTCTCCCCCCTTTAAAGTGACATCACACAATCAGCGTCTCACTAATGAAACTACTGCACATCACCTCAGGTTTGTGAAGTTGTATCTTACTGTTTTGTATCATGTTTTTTCTATATTTTGGTTTGGAGCATTGCAGAGTCTTACAGGTAGCCATAGGAAAGGGTTAAATAGGACCCAGGAGTGATCGCTAGATTACTCAAACATGCACGGATGACATAAGCATTTATTCCCACTTTAAACGTGAACTTTAAGCAAAATCCTATTATTAAAGCATCAATACATCTTAATGTGTTTCTGCTCAGTTTGTCCACTGGTCCAAATGTTGCCGGTATGAATCCTGATTTGGTTGAGCATCAGATCCACTAACCCACAGAAATCCCATAAGAATCCAGCTTCCACTGATCAATGCTGTCCTTGATGTGTCCTTGGGCAAGACACTTGACCCAGCTCGCCTCCAGTGTGTGCGTACACAGGTGTGAGTGTGTTATTCCTGGGTGTAAAGTGTTTGAGTGCCTCGAAGATAAAAAAGTGCTATATTTATATTTACCATTTACCTTTAACTTCAGATTATAAATCTGATGGTATGAAACAGAAACTCTGTAAGTTACTCTTATTCAAGTAGTACTCAGTACTTGTAATAATGTGTGTATGTGCTGTAATGTGTGTATGTGCTGTAATAATGTGTGTATGTGCTGTAATAATGTGTGTATGTGCTGTAATAATGTGTGTATGTGCTGTAATAATGTGTGTATGTGCTGTAATGTGTGTATGTGCTGTAATAATGTGTGTATGTGCTGTAATGTGTGTATGTGCTGTAATAATGTGTGTATGTGCTGTAATGTGTGTATGTGCTGTAATAATGTGTGTATGTGCTGTAATGTGTGTATGTGCTGTAATAATGTGTGTATGTGCTGTAATGTGTGTATGTGCTGTATGTGCTGTAATGTGTGTATGTGCTGTAATAATGTGTGTATGTGCTGTAATAATGTGTGTATGTGCTGTAATAATGTGTGTATGTGCTGTAATAATGTGTGTATGTGCTGTAATAATGTGTGTATGTGCTGTAATAATGTGTGTATGTGCTGTAATAATGTGTGTATGTGCTGTAATAATGTGTGTATGTGCTGTAATAATGTGTGTATGTGCTGTAATAATGTGTGTATGTGCTGTAATAATGTGTGTATGTGCTGTAATAATGTGTGTATGTGCTGTAATAATGTGTGTATGTGCTGTAATAATGTGTGTATGTGCTGTAATAATGTGTGTATGTGCTGTAATAATGTGTGTATGTGCTGTAATAATGTGTGTATGTGCTGTAATAATGTGTGTATGTGCTGTAATAATGTGTGTATGTGCTGTAATAATGTGTGTGTGTGCTGTAATAATGTGTGTATGTGCTGTAATAATGTGTGTGCGTGCTGTAATAATGTGTGTATGTGCTGTAATAATGTGTGTATGTGCTGTAATAATGTGTGTATGTGCTGTAATAATGTGTGTATGTGCTGTAATGTGTGTATGTGCTGTAATAATGTGTGTATGTGCTGTAATAATGTGTGTATGTGCTGTAATAATGTGTGTATGTGCTGTAATAATGTGTGTATGTGCTGTAATAATGTGTGTATGTGCTGTAATAATGTGTGTATGTGCTGTAATAATGTGTGTATGTGCTGTAATAATGTGTGTATGTGCTGTAATAATGTGTGTATGTGCTGTAATAATGTGTGTATGTGCTGTAATAATGTGTGTATGTGCTGTAATAATGTGTGTATGTGCTGTAATAATGTGTGTATGTGCTGTAATAATGTGTGTATGTGCTGTAATAATGTGTGTATGTGCTGTAATAATGTGTGTATGTGCTGTAATAATGTGTGTATGTGCTGTAATAATGTGTGTATGTGCTGTAATAATGTGTGTATGTGCTGTAATAATGTGTGTATGTGCTGTAATAATGTGTGTATGTGCTGTAATGTGTGTATGTGCTGTAATAATGTGTGTATGTGCTGTAATAATGTGTGTATGTGCTGTAATGTGTGTATGTGCTGTAATAATGTGTGTATGTGCTGTAATAATGTGTGTATGTGCTGTAATAATGTGTGTATGTGCTGTAATAATGTGTGTGTGTGCTGTAATAATGTGTGTATGTGCTGTAATAATGTGTGTATGTGCTGTAATAATGTGTGTATGTGCTGTAATGTGTGTATGTGCTGTAATAATGTGTGTATGTGCTGTAATAATGTGTGTATGTGCTGTAATAATGTGTGTATGTGCTGTAATAATGTGTGTATGTGCTGTAATAATGTGTGTATGTGCTGTAATGTGTGTATGTGCTGTAATAATGTGTGTATGTGCTGTAATAATGTGTGTATGTGCTGTAATAATGTGTGTATGTGCTGTAATAATGTGTGTATGTGCTGTAATAATGTGTGTATGTGCTGTAATAATGTGTGTATGTGCTGTAATGTGTGTATGTGCTGTAATAATGTGTGTATGTGCTGTAATAATGTGTGTATGTGCTGTAATAATGTGTGTATGTGCTGTAATAATGTGTGTATGTGCTGTAATGTGTGTATGTGCTGTAATAATGTGTGTATGTGCTGTAATAATGTGTGTATGTGCTGTAATGTGTGTATGTGCTGTAATAATGTGTGTATGTGCTGTAATAATGTGTGTATGTGCTGTAATAATGTGTGTATGTGCTGTAATAATGTGTGTATGTGCTGTAATAATGTGTGTATGTGCTGTAATAATGTGTGTATGTGCTGTAATAATGTGTGTATGTGCTGTAATGTGTGTATGTGCTGTAATAATGTGTGTATGTGCTGTAATGTGTGTGTGTGCTGTAATAATGTGTGTGTGTGCTGTAATAATGTGTGTATGTGCTGTAATAATGTGTGTATGTGCTGTAATGTGTGTATGTGCTGTAATAATGTGTGTGTGTGCTGTAATAATGTGTGTATGTGCTGTAATAATGTGTGTATGTGCTGTAATAATGTGTGTATGTGCTGTAATGTGTGTGTGTGCTGTAATAATGTGTGTATGTGCTGTAATAATGTGTGTATGTGCTGTAATAATGTGTGTATGTGCTGTAATAATGTGTGTATGTGCTGTAATGTGTGTATGTGCTGTAATAATGTGTGTATGTGCTGTAATGTGTGTATGTGCTGTAATAATGTGTGTATGTGCTGTAATAATGTGTGTATGTGCTGTAATAATGTGTGTATGTGCTGTAATAATGTGTGTATGTGCTGTAATAATGTGTGTATGTGCTGTAATAATGTGTGTATGTGCTGTAATAATGTGTGTATGTGCTGTAATAATGTGTGTATGTGCTGTAATAATGTGTGTATGTGCTGTAATGTGTGTATGTGCTGTAATGTGTGTATGTGCTGTAATAATGTGTGTATGTGCTGTAATAATGTGTGTGTGTGCTGTAATAATGTGTGTATGTGCTGTAATAATGTGTGTATGTGCTGTAATAATGTGTGTGTGTGCTGTAATGTGTGTATGTGCTGTAATAATGTGTGTATGTGCTGTAATAATGTGTGTATGGAGCTTGTGTGTGTGTGACAAATGCACGGCCTCCTAACAGCGCCGTGGGGACGGGCTGAGCCGCTCCACAAATAAGATGTTTTCTCAAATATGGCAGATGGTTTTGGGAGCACGATGGGGATAGATGGTCGGGGAGTTGAACCAGTGACCCTGTGGTAGAAACAGGAGAAGTGGACAGAGCAGAGCACTCCATCAGCCTGTCAGGTGGAGCAGGGCCGTCAGCACACACACACACACACACAAACACACACACACAATAGATTTGCTGTAGTAGCAGTTTGTAATGGCCGACAGCGGTGGGTGTGTGTGAACTGGGACACTGGGTCAGTGGTGTAAAACTGTGTGAGGACAGAGCAGATATTTACATGTAAACCCAAAATGGTCTCGTCATGTAACAGCAGAGATGGTACAGATCTTTTCCCATGATAAATGTTCTGACATCAGGTATAAAAGCCACAGTTTTCAGTCTTTATAGCAAAACATCAGCTATAATTTAGTTCAGGGGTGTCAAACTCACTTTGGTCCGGGGGCCGTATGCAGCCTACTTTGATCCCAAAAGGGCCGGATCAGAAAACTCAGTTCTCTCTTCAAGTTATTGTATTTTTCTCCGTGTCTCGTAGTGGTGTTTAAGATTATATTCCTCGAGCAACGCCACTTGTTCCAAACACACTGAGCACAGATTTCCCATTCACCTCTGTCAACAAATAAGAATTAGACTATTTTTCTTGGGAAATCCTGAACTCAGCATCTGCTTTTCTCATTTTTTGACATTTTGCTGATGAGGGTCACGGTCGACAGTCAAAACGATCGTCCTTTAAGAGCGTTTGGAAAGAGGAAAGTCTTCATTTGTGCTGCTCTGGTGGGAGTCGCAACGTACAGAAACGCCGGAGACGCTGCTATGCTAAACGGTGCAGAAAATTAACAGAAAAATCTGAAAATTTTAAGTATTTTAATAGAAAAATCAGCCGAGGGCCAGATTAAAGGTCTTGGAGGGCCGGATCTGGTCCCCGGGCCACATGTTTGACACATAGACGTTCTGGCACAGAAATCGAACGGTCACTTTTCTACTACAAACGGTGCACAGATGTTAGCGTCCTGAAAAGGTTTGTTATAAACTTGGAGTTGTGTTTTGTGTTTTCGGCGTATATATTTTCTCAAACAGAAAACACTCACTTTGCCATGTCATGAGGTGATACAGGAAGTGCTCCACTGTGGTTTTAAACAACATACACTTTCACTAGAATCACTTGCATCATCTCTAATCCGGTGGAGCACTAAACGAAAAGAAAAGTAGCTCTTAACTTGAAAACTACAGCTGCATATGACATCACAAGGTGGAACAGAGTATTTAGAGGTTTAGACTAATACTAAAGAGTTCCTCAAACATGTGAATGAAACAAAACACAACTCCGGGTCTGTTTGTTTTACATAAAATGAAAAATGTCCAGTACAGACATTTCTATACACTGGGGAAGAAAACAATAACGAGATTAAAATTATTTAAATTAAGAACATTTTACTTTATTTGAGTCAAGTAAAATCTGCCAGTGTAATGAGTGTTTTTTTTTTCTTTCTTAATTCAAGCAACATTTCATTTTATTTCTTATTTTAAGTACAAAAATCTCAAGTGAAATTTACTCAAATCATGGTGAAACTTTCTTAATCCAAATCATTTTATCTGGACTAGATTTTGTGTAAGAACATGTCCAGTAATTTGGATTTTCTTTATAAATTCTGTCCGATAATCTCCTAATAAATATGCAAAATATTATAAAACACATTCTGATATCACCTAATTGGTTCAAGTGTTCATGTTTTGTCATATTTTGAGGCTAATCCCCAGTTTGTACTTTTTTGTTTTGCCTAAAAATGTTCCACACTGAACTTCTTTGCTTCCACACAGTGGGCCACATTACAGATCAGCTCTGTGGAGAAGTAAACCCATTTGTAGGTATTTTTGACCAAAAGTTTGACTGCATTATGTAGATATTTCTACATCTCCATGGAAGCAAACAGGAACCTAAATGGACCTTGAAATCCTGTTTTTCTGCCCATGTTGCTTATAGGTCATATATAATAATGAGATAAGATGCCAGGGCCTATCGATATTTTAACTTTCAAGTCAATTCAACAAGAATCTGTGTCTATAATAAGAGGTAAACAGGTCTTATTTATGACCAGTGCAGAACCAAAGCAGCTGGTATTGATACTGATACTGCGAAGCTCTAATTAAAACGAGCTCGGATAAGGGAAAAGTGCAGGAGATTTGTTTTTGGGTTTTTTTCCTATTATTCTGTTATTATTTGTTTCTGTTCCATGTTCTAATACAGTTTCCTCATCACAAACAGGCCTGGAGTTGTGTTTCATTCACACATGTTTGACACACAAACCTGCAGATTTAGCTGACAGGAAACAGTCCCGTGAAGTCGGGTGGTGATACAGGAAGTGCTGCGAGAGCCCATCTCCACTAAACTAAAGGTGGAGCAAAGCATTTAGAGGTTTGGAGACAGAGTAATAATAAAGCGTTACTCAAATGTGTGAATGAAACAAAACACAACTCCAGGAATGTTTTTGATGAGGTGACACAATTATAACAAAGCTTAAAGGTCATAAGAGTAAACTGTGTGTAATATAGGAGTTTTGAATTAAACAAAACAACCCTACGTGTTTTTGATTCATTTGGACAGTCGGCTTCTCTTATAAAGGCTGTAAACTGTGGAACTCCTGCCCACAGAAATTAAGTCCATCTGTGAGTTCAAATTGTTCACCTTTAAACTCAAATCTTGGCTCAAGAGAAACCAAAGATGTCCCCATGTGTAAATAATGTTAGAATGTGTGAATGAATCAGCTGAGTGAGTGAATGAATGAGTGTTACATGTCTTTTATTGCTGTAGTTATATAGATGAAATTTGATTGTTTTATATGTACGTTAGTGTAGAAAAGCTCAACCAGGGACGGGGGTTGAAAATTAGCATTTGCTAAACCTTGTATGCATCACATCTGCTGCAAACTCTGTATGTAACTATGTCTGATTGCATTGTCCCTGTCAAATAAATAAATAAATAAAATAAAATAAAAATTAGGAAACAACGGTAAAATATTGTTGAAATCGAGGCGAGTGAGAGAGATACTGTGGTGGTTCTGAGGGAACATTTCTATTGCACCTCTCAGTCACTTTATGTCGACACTGTAAAGAATTTCCCTGTAAAATAATGTTAAAGCAGCAGAGACGCCTGCACAATACCGCTGTAATCCTGAATTATATCCTGAGTATATTTCTGTATTTTTTCAGTTTACAGTAAAGTCCTGGCAGCAGAGATGCAGCACTTCACTGTTATTTTACTGTTTTGGCGAAATACAGTATATTTCTGTACTTTTTTTAATTTTTTTTATTTTGTAGTGTCCATACTGCCCATTAATGCCTATTATATTGCAGTGTATTTCAGTGGTTATTTTAATTTACAGCAACATTCCTGCATTATTTTAAATTCATACTGCAGACAGGCAGAATACAGAGACTCAGAACTTTAGAATATCTCAAATCTCAACTTTCAAATCTAACGTTGTTGTGTGGGTTTGTGATGTAGGTTTGCCGTGAGCGGGTTGGGTTTCAGTGACAAAGGGTTAAAAAATACTCAGACAGGCAGAAAAGGCAGTCCACAGGTTCACTTTGTTTCAATAGTTACAAAGTGCAGGTGCAAAAAGGTGCAAATAAATAGGAGGCAGCAGTATTTCCTCTCCAACAGCAGAACACAGAGTGATCTCTCCAGGCGCCTTTTAAGTGTTCTGACTAATTGGTAAAAACTACTGGATAAAAGCAGGTAGATCAAATTAACATTAGCTTTTAAAACAGTGGCCTGACCCTCCATAAAATAAACCAAAACCCAATTATTATTAAAACAGCCACTATGTACATAAAACCCTAAAACCATTAACCAAATAAACTCTAAAACCCATAAACCAATAAAACACCACTACCACTGCCCCTGTACAAATCTACACTTTGGTCCAGGCCGGAACCATAAAAGGAGGAGGTTGTTTCCGGGGGACTCTTTTGGGACCTGGACAGAAGAGCAGAAAGGAGGTAAGACACAGCACACACTACTTCACTAAAAACACAATAAAACACACTACACACACATCAACACTTAAAACACTCTAAAAACAGATTTATTGCACGAAATATTGCACTGACCAATTTAAAATACCTAATTAACCCTCGTCTCCTTCTCCTCCAGAGCCCAGCAGCTGCCAATCAAAGTGCCACTGTGCATCAGGATTAAAAATGGTAAAGGGAAGACAATAAATATATTTTAAAACCAATTATGTGCAATGTCTTTTTTTAAAGTGCAAATATGTTTAAAGTGCTGTGTGCTATAAAATGTGCAGTTATTTAAAGTGCTCTAGTGAAGGGTGAAGGTGCTGAGGAACAAACCAGGCTGTTTGTTACAGGGCTAAAGAGAAGTTCTTAAATCTACGCTAAATAATCAATAAACAATTTACAAAGGACATAAATCACACACATATGTATTTAAACAGGCAGTGTCAACATGAATACTGCGAGTATAAAATACAATAATAATTTTAAAAAAAGAAACTGAAAATGGTTGGATGTCTCAGATAAACAAGCCAGAGGTTCTAAGTAGCAAAAATAAAAACCGAGTAAAGTCTGCAGGAAGCAATGGCAATAAACTCAGCTTCTTAGATTGCCTGACTTTACCAAACATGAAAACACAAAAAACACTGTCACTGTTTCCTACTGTACTACTGTTTTACAAATGGTGTCTTATCTTAAACATATTGAACTTCGCCTTGGATCAACCGACTGGGCCAAACACTGAGGTGACTAAAGGCAGTTTAAAGTATCTGAACTGACTCCAGTGTATTTTCTGATGTCTGCAAAAATGCATCACTGAGAACATCTGAAATTATGTATCAGTAACAAAATTTGTAAAACACACTTTTCCAATATGTTGAAAATGTATATTCAGACCATTATGAGCAAACACAAACTAAGAACTTGGCGAACTTTGGGAAGAAACGGTGCAGAGGCCGTTTTTCCCCACTTAAAAGAGCCCTGTGAGGCACACATATGTTATATCAAACTACAGCATATAGATTTACTGCAGTGTATTATCTGCTGTCTATGGAGCTATACCACATTTCAATCAATGAAACATTTACATAACATAACAGTTTTACCTGTTAAAATGGTCCTGTGGGGTTCATGTTTTACCTTTTAAAACAGTGTGGTGAAGTTTGTGTGCAGTTTTTATCCATGTTATGTGAGATAAGCTTGTGCTTTATCACCAGAGTCCTGTGAGGATTGGGTTTTACCTCTTAAAAGTTAGTGCATTCTTATCTTTGTCTGAGTGGGTGTGGACAGTCCTGATTCAAAGAGGAATGGTCTCAGTCATGCTCGATGTTGTTCCTCTTTCTGGCTTCATTCCAGCGTCGTCTAAAACAGCAACAAACACAATAATCAAAAATAACTCAGGATCACACAATAACATCACATGCTTCTTAAGCCTTTTATAGTTTAATGATGCAATTTCACTCTGACAGAACAACATGAGAAACTGAGAGGAAGAGACCAGAGAGACCAGAGAGACCAGAGAGAGCTCCCTGACCTGTATGAAGTCCCGTTCAACGCCCATGAGGTTCTTCAGTAGTGTAGAGACGTGTGTTTTCACTGAGGCAAACTTCTTTGGGACCGTGCTACCCGTCCTCCTGGAGATATCCTCTCCTCGGACGGCATTTGAGCCTCTCTCCAGATTGATGCTAATGAAGCGTCTGAAATCAGTGAAGATCATAGAATCGTCTTTGATCAGTGACTGAATGGAAAATGACATTGTGCAGTCAGAGGTCGTCTGAGTTCTCTAACAGAAGGTGATATTACTAACTGACACTGATATCATGAGATATTTTCAGTCATTTTAGAGCTTGATTTTCCGATCAGATTTTTCTGTATCTATTTTATCTGCTGAGCACTGCACTGGAGCCAGGTTATTTACACCTCAACTGAAGCTTTCAGGCAGTGAGATCTAAGACAATATTGTTAAGATACAGAACAGGAACATCAGGCTGTATTACTCAATATCTGTTGTATTCCTGTTTTGTTGTTATGTTTTGTTGTGTTGTGGTTTGAAATATTTCTGTTACCTGACCTGTTCTGTTGTTTATTTCTGATCACAGAGTCTGAATTCATGTCTTTGTCTATAAATACCACCTTATGTTAAAAAATCCAAACTATCCAATCCCTGATAGTGTGCAAAAGAAAAGGTCTATGATTATTTGTTTAAATTTTCACTTATTAAATGAATAAAATTATAATGATGACAAGGAAATGAAAGGTGTCTTACCTCTGAATGAATTCTAAAGTACGAGCTGCCTCTTCTTGATACTGAAGGTTGAATATGTAATAGATCGCAAACACAGCAGCCGGTCCCACCAAAAAGGATGGTGTGATGCCCTTAGAGATCACACGACCCTCCAGAGTTCAGCGTTGCCCTGTTCCACCTGAAACTTCAAGAAACAGCAACATCAACAACATTATTTACACATCTACAAGTCTCAGAACAATGAGTTTAACATATAAAACAATGAAAGTTAAACGCTCACCAAGCAGTATGAGACGAGGGCCTGCAGGAGGAGTGAGGGTGGCCTCACTGTCAGCTGCAGAGCCAGACACCTGTACAGAACAAAGACATCCGTATTATGTGAAAATAAGCAATAAACTTTACCTGCTGTAGAAAAGAGATGTGACATTCAGTATTTAAAATATGAAAGAAAGAGAGTATAAACTTACATCTGCAAGAAGGACCAGCCCCGTTAGCTTCTCTCCAAAGTGTGCTGTGAGCAGCTGAACAATGAAAAGTGCTTTCTCTGTAGCTTCACTATTAGAGAGGACATCTTTGTTTGTAGGTTTTCCCCTGAAGTGTGCTGTAATGGCTCTCCCACATTCTTCCACACTGAGTTCCAAGCTACAAAGCACATTGATGTCTGTAAGCAACTCAAAATGGGCGTAAATGTAGCTCTGAATGAAAAGAAAAGGCCATTCGATTTTCATATCTTCAGTGTCAGGTGGTGGAAGTGCATTTATATGACAACGTTGTAGACAGAATGTGAGCTCCATTCGATTTTTGACCTCTGCTCTTTCAGCTCCACTTGCGATGTTGCTCCATAGTCTCACTAGTTTCCTCTGGAGGAAGCTCTGGCTGAAATCTTGTACATCCGTAATGATCAGTAGGGCCCCTCTCGGTTGTGGAATTGGATCTAGAGGCTTTGTGGTGTGTGCAGATTCCTTCACGGTTCAAGTTCTTAATGCGGTTCTTCACTTGAATCAAAAGGGATGTATAACCCCCGCCCAAAAGTGACCCATCCGGTGTCATATCAGCAAAAGTCTTTAGGTACTGATGATATTTCACACCACAGTGAGGCACTGTGAGCGAGCGGGACTGGCTTCATACTTCCTCATTCCATCTGCAAGTGTTCTTATCATCTGGCATCATTCCACTGGTTTAGGCCTCATGCCATGTACAACTGCAGAACATATTTCCTGTGGCATTAGTTCCCAAGGGACCGGGGGTGTTTCTGGCCATGTTTTTCGTACTTGAGATGTAGAAGATCTGCTGCTTGGATCACTGTTTCCTGTCTGGCTTGAGAATGACGCAGTGGCCGACACACGTGATGTGCCAGAATGAGGTGGAGCGCCTGATGGTGATGGAGATTCAGAGACAGACGACACACTACCCATTGGTGAAGAAGTTGAAACGGCCTGAAGATTCAACGTAACTGTCTCGGCCTCTGAAACAACATGAAAAAAAACGATTTAGACTATATTCCTAATATGTTATATCAGTGTCAATGCAGACATCTGGCCAAATATGGATTCAGAACTTAAATGGCCTTTGTTTTCCTGTCAAATCAGCTTGTCAAGTCCATCCTCAGCAGAAACAGCCGACATAACATCACACATAAAGATCCCTGATTGTCATTAGCATTGTGGAACTTCCAGAAATGATAAATCTTGTTAAAATATTCAGTGAATAATTTGGGTCATATAACATTACTGATCTAATCAATAGAACAACAATAAGTATCAATACAAAAAAGTTATTATTAGGTGAAACTAAATTTAAAATACAAAAATGGACAAAATAAACACAGGCTGATTTCTGTTATGTTACATATGGGGACTTGGTACAGGAATGTTTCTGGGTAAATTATGCACTAATTCTTGACATCTGTGCTCCATAGTGCACACAAGTAAAAATATTGTATAATCATTTAAAAGCTACACTGAATTAGACATATACAGTGATCCCTCGCTATATCGCGCTTCACCTATCGCGGCTTCGCTGCTTCGTGGAATTGTTTACAGTGCTTTTTCCCAGTGAATCTGTATCTTGTTGATAAAGAAGAGGAGGAAGGACTAACACTTGGTCGCTTAGCAACCATGATGAGAATGGCCACTGAACTTCAGCGTGCGGCACAAGAATGGGACCCGTTGATGTGTCGTTCCTTGCAGGTCTCAAATATAATTGAAGGTGGCATGTCCGTTTATAAAAATGTTCTTGCTCCGAAAAAGAAAGAGTGCCAACAACTCCCCATAATGATGTTCTTCTCTCGGAGAAAGACCCCTGTGCAGCCTTCAGTAGAAAAAGACGCTACAGCGCAGCGGAGTCAGGACGAAGAGGTGCAGCTGGAGCGACTGTGAAATACGCCAGTGACAATGTTTCCTGCCTTGTGTTCATTACTATATAAAAAATATTGTTTTACAACACCGTTCTTTAAACTATTATAGTTATTTCTAAGAAAACGTTAATATTTCTATTTCTTAAACACATTTTGGGCCTGAAAAGAGGTTTTATTTTTTGTTTCATTCTGCAGTAAAGTATTGCATTGTAAAATAACAGTTAAAAATAAAGCTGATACTTCATGATTTCACCTATCGCCGGTTATTTTTGGAACGCATCCCCCGCGATAAACGAGGGATCACTGTATTACCTAATTTGAAGGCATTTAGGAGTTTTCTGAGCTGAATGACAGGTGACAGGTCAGCACTGTCTTCCTGTTGTACATATTTTAAATCTTTTGACTCCAAATCAGAGCTCTGAAGCTTAGATATTATCTGCCACTGGACCTCTTCAGAGAGATTTGGTCATGCAGATGATCTCTGATTTCCTCACTCAAGTTGGTCATTCTGGAATGAAAGGAGAGAATGATGAAGAATCATCACTGGGGTCCCGTGAACAGTGTACTGAGGCAAGGGAAAGTAATCTAGCAAATTCTCCTGACTGACACAACAATAGCTTTTCTGCATCACTGTAATGCTATAGACACCCACGTGAGGAAAGCGTATGGCCTGGTATTTTTCAGCAACTAAATATACAGCTAAATCCTTGTGAATGACAACCACTTAGATTTTTCCAATTACTCCCCCTTCATCATCTTTATCGATCACAATGAACTCTTTCTGTATTTTGTACCCTTCACAATCACTTCATGGACTATTATAGTGTTCACAGCTTCAAAATTATGATGTGCCACTGCATTTCTTATGTCATCATTGTGGTCACCTGAGAAAAACTGTGTCTCCTCAGTAAAAACAGCTGGAGGGAAGAAGATGCCAGCACTCAGAAAAGTCTGTAGAAGTTGATGTCTCTCTGCAAGAGTAGAACATGGATTCTTAAACTTACATAGTTTTCTCAAACATTGCTTAAAATATGTGTGTTTGCTCTCAAATCCTAATGTCCATAGGCGGATAAGTGGCCCAAACTGGACAATGAGCTCCGGGTAATGACTGACATAATGATGTTTGGGCTTCAGTGGATGGTCAGGAAAGGCTTGTGTTTGACAATGCAAATATTCATCAGTCAGAACTCTTAGATAGGCTGTCTGGTCTATTGAATCCCTGGTGCACAAATGAGATCTACAACTTTCCAAAGTTGTAAAACCAACTGCTATATTTCATTGTCACCTGAATTTAGTATTTTGTCTCCAATCAACACAACATTCTGAGCAAACACCAGTTTTGCACAGCATGCCCACCAAGTTTTCCACCCTCGGGATTAACCTCAGGAGGTTTGTCATTAGCATCCTTACCAAGATACTTGAACTGATTTATTTGCCCATTCAACTCAAGATAACTGTTTATCCACCTTACGAAGACGGTTAATGTACAATGTCAAATCATAAGATACAACACCTTCAAAAAGATCATGGCCAAGACCCTGGTTGACATACATGGAAGTATGTGGGTGTATTAAACACCGAGTCAAATGTAATACCTCCACTTGATGAGGACTGTCCTTCACTGCTCTCAATATCCATCCATCCATCTTCTCCCGCTTAATCCAGCTGGGTCGTGGGGGCAGTTTGCTGCCCAATACTCATAGCACCTGACCCCCACTATGAACCCCTCTGCGGGTGGTGAGCCCACAGGAGGGTGGACGTCATGGTCCTTGATGTTAGTTCAGGTGCTGCATGTTTTGGGTTGATGGGGGAAACCAGAGCACCCGGAGGAAACCCATCCAGACACAGGGAGAACATGCAAACTCCACACAGAAAGGCCCGGGCGACCCGGGGATCGAACCCGCAATCTTCTTGCTGTGAGGCCTGAGTGTTGCCACTCAGCCATCCTGCCTGCTCTCAATATGATCATTGTAAGTCTGTATTGTGTGGAAAAGCCAAAAGTGTCCCTCCTCTGTGTCCTGGCGGCACCAGGTGAACACAACAGGAAAGGCCTCAAAGTGTTTCCTCTGGAAGATCTTCTGCAAATTTGCTGCCTTATATAGTGTAATCTATTTTTTAAATCTATTTACAGATAATAGGCTCAAACCAATGCATAAAATCTCTGACAATGACCTGGCAAAAGTCCTTGAGCCTGTCCGTCCTTTGGCTCAGCAGAATTCCACACACATCTCCACACTCTGTCCACATCCCTGAGCCCTGCCCAGTACACAGGCCCCTGCAGCCCCCCCGCCCCGAGCTCATTCCCGGGATTTCCTATTCACAAACATTTGCCTTCTTTAATGACCTCCTCCGGCTGCAGTGGCACGAGCTAAAGAGACCACATGCCATCCTCACCTGGACACACGCACACACCCGAACCTGAGGCCCAGTGTAATCCATCATCCTCCTCTGACACCACAGGACCGTCCCCACACACAAACCCAGCGCGCCCTCCTCTCCTCCTGCTTCTCTTCCATCTGAGACTTCCCCTGCACACATCCATCCATCAGGTCATTTTAATACAATGGAGGAGGAGGGGGGCAGGTAGTTCCCCAAGGCTCTGAGGAATGACATCTGTCCAAATTAAACCAGATGTACGCGCTTCCGTGACGACGTGTGGGTGTGAAATGGGGGACATGTATTTGCTTGTTGCTTGATTTGATTTACAGAATTGGAGCTACACGACTGGGCGCTCGTGCTTTCAGTGTGTCCAGCTGTACAGTGGCAGCCGCAGTTTGGAGGTGTACACGTTTGAGGAAGTGCACGTTCTGTGGGTTCATTCTCTCACACCTATGGCGACTTCCATAGCTACTTACAGTTAGTATCGTACAAAAGACACAATGGACAGACAGAACGGTGCAAAAAGTCAAGGTTTATTCTATTGTGGCTCAGTTCTGTTTTTTCCACCTATCTTCAATGCCGCAGTGGGACCTTGGTCAGGCACTTACTTCGTATAGGAACCTACACGATTGTTAAGAGTGATGTCGCTTCTAGGTTCAATGCACATGGGCAGACAATAATGTATATTTCAATATGTTTGCAACAGTTTTTTGCACTTGTTTAACAATGAAGGTTTAAGTGTGATAGAAAGTGTACAATGTAAAAGAAGATAGGCTAGTGTTATTTGAGATACACACGGGTAATCCACTGTAATTAGAAGATTATTTACATGATCTAATACAATTGCAGTGGGTGAACCTACATTTTATGTGTGTTCACCTAATTCAGTAAGTATCATAGGTATTGTCTCTTGGTTGATTAAAAAGTAACATGACACTGGGGCATAATGTCCAAAAACAAACCAAATAACGCAGCACAAAGACAGAGACATGCACACTCTACAGAGGCCTCGTGATCGCTGGGGTCAAATCCAGGACCTTCCTATAGTGATGCTTCTTCCTTTTACTTCATGTTGTTTTTGGATTCATCAGTACACAGTTGTGGTGCATTTTAGCCCTGAATGGCTCCAGAGAGCATGTCACTGGGCGGGTCAGTCATGTAGACGTACAGAGACAGAAGCAGTACCGTAGGAGTGGTGCAGGAAAGCTGCCCTGTGCTTTAGAATCGTTCTAGTAATGTCTAACCCTGGTGCTCGGAGGTGGATTAGCCCGGCTCACACTGTCACATGTCCTGCCTCTTCACTCTCCCTCTCTGCTTTATTCAGATGATACCTGAATATGAATGCACCCTCCAGCCTGCGGATATGCCACCTGGCTCTGTTCATTTCTGATGTCAGCAGGTCTGAGCCCAACAGCCAATCATGTGGCAGCACCCCCCCTCAGGCCTGCAGCCGAACCGCGGCTCCAATTTAAAGGTCGACTGATAAGACACTCATGCAGAATAAGTCAGAGACACTGCTGGCTGAATGTACCCGGGGGAGCTTTTACTCCACCTCCAGTTTTTTTAACTACTTGGATTGAATATAGTTTTAGAAATGACTGCTGGTGGTACCTTGAAAATGTCATGAGGATGTATTTTTCTATATTTTTCAAAGACCAGTTTGATATATTTCCCCATTTTTTATGAGGAGATAAAAACATCAAATTGAATAGTTTTATGCATGAGATATATTTATACCTCCTGTGGGCTCACCACCTGCAGAGGGGTTCATAGGGGGTCAGGTGCAATGAGTATTGGGCAGCACGCTGCCCCGCGACCAGCTGGATTAAGCGGGAGAAGATGGATGGATGGATGGATGGATATATTTATATAAGTGATCTGGAGCTTGTTACCTAACACTTGGTCACAAGAGACGCTAAAGGGCCACAGATTTTCTCTGACTTCTACAGTTCCTTTAATGAAAGTGTGCTGTTGGCAGGTGAGTAACTGTTAGAATAGAGAGGTTTAGTCCCAGTTTATGGTTAATATCTCAAAGTTTACTGCTCTCTATAACTGCTCAGTTGTGAATACTTAAAGCCAAAACATTAACATGGCGAGTATCTCAACATTTACAGGTGCACTGTGTAACTTTTCTAGTGGAGGGTTCGTCAAATGCTTTTCTGCATGGAGATGTTATTGCTTTGTCTGGAATGTTTCACAGTACGGCATTAAACCTTTCTATCTTCATGAAGACCAAACCACCAACCAAGTTACAAGTCAGATCTGTGGAGAGGCGACCCCACTCAATCAGGATGTCTGATTTTCTAGGGATTTTTGACCCATAAAACTATCTGTAATTGAATAAATGGAAGGTAAAACGGTCTAAAGTCATACTGTGGGACATTTCTGGCAAAACAATGACATATCTATAGAAACAGGTGACGTACCCCCAACCAAAAAGTCACATAATGCACCTTTAAGGACTTTTGACCATTCAAACTAATCATATTCTTTTTAGAATTTTTAATTGCTGTGTCACCGATGGTCCATTTTCATTCCTCTGAACCAAACAAATACTTCATTGTCAGATGTATTTAGGCACTGCCCAAGTGACCCATCTGCAGATGCTGAGCTGGGCTTGGCCTCACTGTGAGGTGCTGGTGACGAGTTAACGCTGCACCTCTCAGTTACAGAGTTACACAGCCACAGCCCGTTAACTGAGCCAGTGTAGAACCATCAACACAACCCACACGTATCTTTCGAATGGTGAAAAGTCCTCAGAATATTGCCTCAAGATCACGTCATCACAAATCAGAATTTTCAATTAGCCTGATAAACCAACAGAGATTTAAGGCACTAAGTATTAAAGACACAGTATTGCACAAAACGGACTCTTGTGAGCATTATTTTAGCTCAGGTTATAATGTTGTTACCTCATCAAAAACAGCCCTGGAGTTGTGTTTTGTTTCATTCAAACCTCATCCACCTTGTGATGTCATGAAGTGGTAGTTTTTTTTTAAATAACAGCTCCGTTTACCTTTAGTTCAGTAGAGATTGGGACTCCCAGAGCTGCTAGTGCAGGTGCCTGGACTTTAAAAACACAGTGGAGCAATTCCGTTATCACACTTTCTGTTTTCTATGTGAGAGTGGGACATAAATGTGCAGGTTTGTGTGTTAAACATGTGAACGTAACAAAACACAACTCCAGGTCTGTTTGTGACGACATTAGAACATCAGACTGGTCCGTGGCTCTTTCGTTTCTTTTTTTTTTCATTTAATTTCATCGTTTTGACAAACACGTCTCCACGGACACTCATTTCCATAGTAACGGTCATTTTTTGGCATTCCTTCCAGAGCTCTCTAAACAGTAAACTCATGAATACTGTCAAATAAATATAATGGAGTAGCTAATAACAGTACTGCTTAGGGATGTCTCCTTTCTGTAAAATCATTATTATCAAGTTATCAGCCCATGTGAGACGTTTGGCAAACAATTTTACACATCTTTTTGGTTTTGGTTATTTCCATACATGTCTTTCTCTGCACAAACTTGGAACAAAAGCCAGAATAATGTGTGGGCATTAATTGCTTAAAAGGCCCGGGTGCTGTTCGTTGCTGCATTTGTTGATTAGTTCGTTCATTTGAGCCGAGTCTTTGCGAGCGCAGCAGCACTTAGGGGAATTATGGGATGGAGGCTGGCAGCGCACGCAGGGAAACAAGTCTTCATCCAGGTCTTAACAAATCGGCTGTGATTATGGCGGCGCGGACTGGGAGCTAGCTTAGTGCACAATATGTTCTCATTAGACATAGCCTAGCATGGACTGATACAGTCTCCAGTGAGTCATAGAATTAATAAAACTATAAAAATCTAAATGCTCCACAAGAGGATTCTAACGAAGACAAGATGGGGGAGCCATGATAGCAAAGGAAGTCCAGCAGCTTGGGAACACTGTGGGGGCGAAAGTTAAAAGCAAATTATAGAATTAGACAAAGTGAACTTGTTTGAGCTTTTAAACATGTTACAGCATTATTCCCTCATGCAAAAAAAACATGTCTGGAGGTGTATTTAGCTTCATTTATGCTGGTTTTGTCTGGTTTATCCCTGTGAAAAGCCCTTTGTCTCTGGTTCAAATATTGCAGTTTGAATTTTCCCAGGATTATTGCGTCACAAGTAGAAACTCTGCACAGTTTTCCAGTCTACAAACCACTGACAAACTTGTTCTAAACATTTTTGCTGTCAGTGTATGTTCATTACAGCTGTGTCCTTACACCAGTCCTTCTCAAATAGTGGGGCGATGCCGGGGGGGCGCGGGTGACCTCGAAGGACATGCTTTTATGCCGTATTAGAATAAAGTGTAACTGCACATCCACTGCAGTATTTGGCAGTGATGCTCTCATTGTCAGAGTGTGCACAGGGAGTATTAGTGCTATAGTGTTTTTTTTTTTCTACTAGGAGATCTGAAGTGCGGAGAAAAAACTGTACATAAAGTGTATGTAGCGCTCGACTTCACAATGAGGAAAGAGCGCTGTGTTTACTGTGTCTAAAAATGTTGGCAGCGACAGCATGAAGCCAAATAGCGACATCACACCCCAATCACGCTGATAAACCGCTTGAGCTTTTTTCAGTGAAAACGTGTTGAATATCACCAACAATCCTCCCACTTTGTGAATGCTCCTTCAGTAAAGCAGCAGCACTGTGAGCGTCATATAAGGAGGAGCAAACACAGAAGAGCTGATCCTGCTGCAGCTGCAGATTCTGTCACACTGGATGAAGCAAATGCCCTGAATTATAACACAGACTTCATCTTTAAAGACGAGGAGGACACAGGAGCCTCATGATGCAGGTCAGCACAGGGCGGGATACAGGTGGACACATGCTGCTGCTCCACACGTCTCTTTGGAGCCGCGACTAAACTGTTTCCTCTTATATGTAGCGACTGAAGGCGAGGGGGAGATGGTTCTTCAGAGCATCCCTAGTTAGTCCCTGGTTTAGAGGTCTGTGCGGGACAGAATTTTCAGTCCCGCCCGCACCCGCAATGAGCTTTAAAAATGTGTCCCACACTGCACTTTTGCATCAGGTCCCGCGGGAGTGCAGCGCTTTACCCTGGTTTAGTCCCTGGTTTAGTCCTAATTCAGTCCTGCTTCATTCCTGGTCTAGTCCCTGGTTTAATCCCCTGTTTAGTCCCTGGTTTAATCCCCTGTTTAGTCCCTGGTTTAATCCCCTGTTTAGTGGTTGGTTTAATCCCCTGTTTAGTCACTGGTTTAGTCCTGGTTTAGTCCCTGGTTTAGTCCCTGGTTTAGTCCCTCGTTTAGTCCTGGTTTAGTCACTGGTTTAGTCCCTGGTTTAGTCCCTGGTTTAGTCCCTGGTTTAGTCCTGGTTTAGTCCCTGGTTTAGTCCTGGGGGGTCGTGAAATGCGTTCTTCTTCCTTGGGGGGGCATCACAGAAAATAACTGAAGCACTGCCTTACATTAACATGTCTGGGCAGGTCGGTTATTCGCTAGTTTAATTTTCCCCCCTGTGGTAGTTCCCTCTACTTCCCGTAGATGGTGAGCTGCACCTGATCAGTATAAGGAGAACACAAAACAATGTGTGGTCCTTTACCGAGCCATTATTCAAGGCCAGTGACAATGGAACCTGTTTGTATGTTGTGTTTGTTTAGCAGATGTATTTCTCAAATGATAAGTTGCAAGTAGGAGAATATTGACTCTGCTTCACATCAGATCATTTGTCAGAGAAGCTCCCACTGACTGCAGTGTGGTTTTCAGGACCCTGTGTGCACATCTACATGCACACGCTGAGGGAAACTATAGAGTTTAGAAAAGAAGAGAATGTTGAGCCCATAATCCAGTGTGTTCTTCAGGCCAAGTGGAGAGGAGACACATGGAGGTAGAAGGTCAGATAACACCAGAGCCTGACACAACAGGCCCTAAATGTGTCTTTCATTACAGAACACAAGGAGCACTCAGCCACAAAGTTCTGGAACCAAGTGTGGTTCACCCCTTTAGAAAGTAACCAGTCAAAGTCAGTCATCTGTATGAACCTGAAAATAGAAACGTGTTTTAATCTAGACCATTTACAGGTCCTAAATCATGCAAAAATGACCCATGTGAACTTTAAACCAAGTTATAATGATGTTTCCTCCTCAGACACAGAGCTGGACTTGTGCTTTGTTTCATTCACACATGTTTGAGTAACTCTTCAGTATTAGTCTGTCTACGTCTCCAAAGCTCCAAATGCTCTGTTCCACTTTGTGACTTCATATAGAGGCATGTTAACCACTCCATTTACCTTTTTTTCAGTAGTGACTGGAAATTTTGGGGTTTTTAGTGAAGGTGCATGGAGTTTAAAAACACAGAGGAACACTTCATGTATTACCACATTAAACATGAGTGAATGAAACAAAACACAATTCCAGGTCTGTTTGTGATACGGAAACTACAATAAAGCAGAAAATAACATAAATATGGATCATTTAAGCTTCAGTAGATCACTGCAGGTTGGACTGTATTTATTTATTGTATTAAGTACCAGACCATCTCCATGCTTATCCCTATGGCCATCTGCTGTTTTACTCTCTTTACTAAGGTTCTTCCATCCATCCATTTTCTTCCACATTATTCGGGGTTGGGTCACAGAGGCAGCAGTCTGAGCAGGGAGGCCCAGACTTCCCTTCCTCCAGCTCTTCCTGGGATCACGAGGCATTCCCAGGCCAGCCCAGAGACATAGTCCCTCCAGTGTGGGTCCTGGGTCTTCCCCGGGGCCTCCTCCTGGTGGGATGTGCCCGGAACATCTCCCCAGGGAGGCGTCCAGGAGACATCCTGAACAGATCCTCGAGCCACCTCAGCAGCAGCTCTACTCAGAACTCCTCCCATGTGATGCTGAGTCACTCTGTCTCTAAGTGAGCACCAGCCACTCGGCAGAGGAAACTCATTTCATCTGCTTGTTTGCTTGATCTTATCCTTTTGGTTATTACACAAAGGGATATTGAAATTCTTATCATTTTGTTTAAATATACAGTATGTTATATACATTGTGGTCCATCACTTTTACTGATTCCACATAAATAAAGTTCAAACCATAATTTGGAACATTCTCCATGAAGGTAGATGCTTTAGGCCATGCTGTGGGTCCTCCTCCCGGTGTGGAGATGTGGGCTTTGTCCCACACAGCTGAACACACCTCCTTTTACTTCTACAATGAGGATGTGTGTTATTGAGTGCAATAAACACAACCAAAAATGAACGTGGAATTTTGGTCTCTTTTTTTCCTCCACCTACTGCCCCTTTTGGTCAGCTCTGAGTGAGTGACAGGTGTATACAACCAATCACAATGAAGAATAAACTTTTAGAAACAGCAGACAGCTTTAAGTGTGTATAAAATACAGAAAGAAAAGAGAATCTATCTGAAATCATGATCTGGCTCTGGGAAAAGTGTGGTGTAAATGTTTTGGCATGTGTCTCTCCCCTACACAGACCTGACTCCTGAGCTGCCTTGGTGAACACTAGTGGCAGCACAGCACATTTGTACATAAAGATTTATATTCATGATCCTCACAGACGTCTCGTCCATGTGCAACTGGAGCTTCTGAAATGTGGTTGTGTAATAGACCTCTGTATGAGCACAAGGGACACATCCGATTAATGACACTGGAGTGAAGAGCAGAACATGCAGAGAGACAGACACAGGCAGAGGGTTTTACATCACACTGTGTGTGCTTTGTGAGGCTCAGGTATTCATCACAGTGTGGGGACTGAACTGTGTACACACTCCACTTCAGTGTGACCTAAAGGAACCTCCTTCAGTGTGACACATGGGTTTATGTTAAGACATGGGTTCATTAGGTTAAGGTCAGGGTTCAGGTTAATGTTCGGCATGTAGTCATTATGGTTAAGGTTTGGATAAGGCCAGCAAATGAATGGAAGACAATGTGATGTCCCCACAAAGCATGGAAAGCTAACATAAGTGAGTGGCTTATGATGCCGCAGACTAAAAGTCAGAATTAACTAGAAAACCGAAACCTCCTAAAGCCTGATCTCGTCTGATCGCAAAAGTAAGCAATGCTGGGCCTGGTTATGATTGTTATATAAGACTAATACATTATTATTACTGAGACGGTGCATGTGTCTGATAGATATTTATAATATATATTTGTATAAAGCTGCGCAGGCTTATGTTATATTTTGGACAATTTAAATGTCCATTATCTCATCAAAGAGGCACTGCTGGACAATGCACACGGAACAAATTTAAATAAAAATTAGGTCCAAAGTCACTATGCGTCAATGTCAAATTCTATGCATATCGCTGATTAAGAAAATAAAATTAGAGAACAAAATAAGTACATCACAGTGGGCGTGTCCCAGTGAAAACAGGGAGCAGATGTGCAAACTGGTGTCTTGAATAAAAGGACAATAAAGATTATTCAAACACGCATGAATCACTCTACATACAACTTCAGAGGGTCAATGAGAAGGGAAAGCAATTACAACAAGTCCATTTAGTCCCCATAATTCTTCTTTCATTACAATTAGACAGATATGGCCTACTTCCTTCAGCTCATTTTCAGTCCAGTGGGTGTTTCCTCCTGCGTGGCCTGGCCTCACCCTATCCCAGATTTCATGTAGTTCATTTCCAGAGCTTCTCCTTGACAGTACAGTGGCAGAAGTGCCTGCGGTGCTGTCCCGGTCACACTCGGCTTGTTCTGCACAAACGTTCAGATGTCACTTTGTAAGAGACCGCAGTGGACCTGTTCACCGTGCACACCCGCGCCTCCGGCTGACGAGCAGATCCATGGCTTCTCATTCACTGCTTATTGATACTGCTGTGTCAGGGCATCGAGCCGTGGAGAGCCAGGAGAAACATCTCATTACAGCGAGTGGAGGTTTGCATTAGGATCAGAAATACCTACAAGATCGTACGTGTCGGGAAGAACAGCTGACGTATATCGCAACAGAACTGAATACCGATCCGATACTGGTATCGGATGTCAGTGGTGATCCACAGAATACACATCATTTCACAGGCCAATAATTTTGGCAATTCTTGATTAAATAACCTCAAATTTTCACAGAATGTATTGAAACAGATCAAGATTTTATATTTAATGTTTTATTTTTGTTCTGTTTTCAGGTTGAGCCGTTCACTCCCAAACAGAAATCATTTTGTGGCTTGGAATCTGCTCCACACACTCACCCAAGACTGTGCAGAGTGAACAAGTCCCATACTAAACTTATGATGGTCAACACCTAAACTGTTCAGTATCATTGAGCTACACTTAGTAGTTTTCAAGAGGTTTGCTTTAAAAATTATGTCAAATTTTTTGGGACACCCTGTACTTACCTGACTCATCAGCCGGATTCACTTGGTGGAAACCGTCTGACCTCACAGTATTAGGATTAGTTCGCTCGACAGTAGGCGGGTACTTTTTCATTTAACCAGTTGCTGCTGTTCGGTGGTGACGTCTGTAATGCTCCGGAAAACACTCAGTGGAGTCCAAGTGATCCCGGCACAACAGCAAATCCCATAGGAAGAAGGGCAATAACATATTTCCTTTTGATAAAATTCACTAAACATTCTCTTTGTTCCGGCTTTAAATCCTCAGTGTTGAGAATCGTTGCCGACACAAAACATCTACATCCATCTGGACACTTAGTTTCCTGTTGGACACAAAAGGACCCAGTTTGACCTCATGGTTTCACAGCTCACAGCTGATTGGCTCAGGCGCTGACAACAACTTCCAGGGTTCTTGCAAACCTCCGAGTGTGTTCTAATCCCTGACGAGGCACTGGAGAGAAATGAAACTGAGCAGGAACTAGGTGGTACCAGCCTGGCTAGTATTTACTAGATCGGTTTCCAAAAATCAGTTCAGCCGATATCCTGGCTGAGTAAACACACTGATGTAATAAGATTTAACTGTGGTGGTCCAGAGAGTCTGAGACTGTTTGAATATTTAATGATACAAATCTATTCTTAGTTACTTGAGCAATAAATAACACAAATACACAGCAGTAGATACTTGAAGTCACTGTGTCCAGATTGGTATCTGATGGCCATGATTGACAGATGCATTAGCCAATCAGGGACATGCATGGTATCAAACTAATGCTGCTTATGAAGGGGAAAAAGGGAAAAATATATTTTCTGCAGAATCAATGAGCGAAGCACTAAACTCTGTTCATCTATGGGGAGAGAAATGTCAAGTGACCAATGAGTTCCTTTGTGTCACTGAAATAAACCAATGTGATTGGACAGTAGTGTCTGAGTCTGGCTTAAAAAGGTGAAAAACAGCTCTGGTTCATTTGAAATGATTTGCATTGGCCCAAAGTTATTCCTTATTTTCCTTCTGCATTCTGAACATCCTAATTATCCATGCAAGTGCTCTGCACAACCTTCAGAGACCAGAGCAGAATTTTACCATCACAGTAAAGCTACCAGCACACTTCCTGATTAAAGCAAAGGTACTTAGACGCAGACACCTCAGGAACTGTTTATATAATACACTAGTATCTGTGCTGAGCAACATGGATTTTGCACAAATACATGGAAATAACTCAGGTCCAGGCCTTTTTCCATAAGTGGGCATGTAAACCAATCAGAAGCCCGTCTCTCCTGCCGCCGTGATGGGCCTGTTGAACGTACAAAGTGAGTGGATCTTAGAGGACTTAATGAAGATAAATGTAATGTGCAGATTAACAGCGCTCTTGTTCTGGTTGGAGTCTGCATCGCCATGGGAAACCTCAGCTCATTCTTCCTAATCCAGCACAAGTCCATTAGCTAATTGGAGCATTTCTTTGGGCCTTCAGAGCCATTTTCTCCTTCACAGTGAGATCAGTGCAGGGAAAAGGTTGAATTTGGGGAGCTTGGAGCGGGATGTGAATGTGGGGGGCTCGGGACTGTAGATGAATGAGATGGAGCAGGAATGAGGACACACACAGGTGGAGAGCAGGTCAGGACAGGGTCGGACTGGGAACAGAATTCGGCACCGGCCCAAATGTGGTCTGAGATGGACCGGACCACCAGGCATTTTCCCAACAGAGTGATTAGCAGTAAGAGCCTGGGTCAGGTCATGTGACCCTGGAGGTGTTATGTGTGATAGATCAGTTTAGTTTAGTTTAGTTTTAGTCTTTATTTGAAGGGACAATGTACAGATACATTAAGTTTAAAAAAAAACAGAGATGTTCTGCACCAGATTATAGCTAGATAGCTACATCATGACATCCAAGAATGTGATTAAATATATATATTTAGAGGACTGGAGCTTATTCAGTTTGTGAAATCTGAGCGCCCAAGTACTTTTTCAAGGTTTCCAGGAAAATATAACCAGGCTCACAGCAGACTGATACGTGTGTCACTCTGATGTGAGTTCTCCACATTATTAATGGGAGAGGACTCGCACTGAAATCAATCAGAAAATGTTGTGTTATAACAACAATTTGCATCTGATTGGTTGAAGCATCTGTGGAAAAAAAGCTGAAACCTGTTTTTTTGTTACTGTAGTTGAGAGAAAAGCATTTCCCTCTGCACCTTTTTCTAACGAACTAAATCTGCATTTTCACAAAAAAAATAGACTGAAATATGTTTGTTGGCACTGACATTTATTTATTAATGTATTTATTCTCCTGTCGTGGTGAGTTCTTGTCATATCACAGACTCATATTCATGCACACACTGAAAAAATCCAAATCCAGCCAAGTTAAGATGACTTGAATTAATAAAGTTTTATCATGATTTGAGTAAATTTCACTTGACAAGTAAAAGTATCTGCAGTGGAACAAGACTTTTCGTACTTAAAATCTGAAAATACAGTTTACTACACTTAAAATAAGAAAAACTTTAATTAGAAGCAAAATCGAATGTTGCTTGAATTAAGAAAAAATCCACTTCTTCCACTGGTGGATCATTTTACTCGTCAAGTTGAATCTATTTCAATACAATTAAATGGTATTAATTTAAATCATTGTAATTAAACCATTTTTTTCCCTGTGTAACGTGTGTACAGCATATTGACTGAAATAAAACCTTAAAACAAACCTTAAAACCTTTCTGTTAGTTTTGGATAATATATTGGATACTGTTCGGAGAAGAAACCATTTGATGCTCAGAGAAATGGGCAGAGGTAAGAGGAAGGTGCCAGCAGCTTCAGGAAAACACGAATGAAGCGCTCAGAATACAAGTCCATGATGAGGGAACACCATTTTAACAAGGCCAAAAATTAACTGAACATGACAAGTTACTCAAGAGCATTGTTTCCTAAAGACTGGGTCGCGACCCTTACGTGGGTCGCAGAAGATTTTTGGGTGGCTTGGCATGGCTCATGCTCATCCGCATGTCTGTATCTAGGCCCTAAATAAAAAACAACTGCCACATTAAAACTACACCACCTATTTCTGCAAAGTAAAAAAAAACGTTAATTACAACCAGGGGATATTGAATGTCGCCATGACCGAAAATGCTTGAATCGATTTAACAACAACGAGCTTACGTGTCTTCGCCTTCTCCGTGTTGTTTGAGCTACGAAGGCCTCCGTAACCGTGCTCGAACTAACCGTCAATCCATCCACACTGTGTTTCTGTTCCGGTTTGGTCGTGTGAGCACAAATCATAGTTTTGCATATCTAGTACGTATTTAGAAATGCTCGCTTGGCTGTCAAAAAAAAGCTCAGTGCAAAAGCGCAGTGCAGCTCAGTGTGAGGAAATCCAGGGGACCCAGGATGATGCGAACACTAGCATTGCACGTGATGGAAATGAGGCTAGCAGTAAAGAAGAGCAAGGATTGGAACGGGAGCATCCAGCAAAAAAACGAAAACTTGCGGCAAGACCTTACAAAGACTATTTTTTGAATTATGGTTTTGTCAACTGTGCTGCTCCGAGCCACGATGCAAGGCCAATGTGTGTTATATGTATGGAAAAACTGGCCAACGAAAGTTTAAAGCCAACGAAACTGAAGACGCATCTAGAAACGCTGCATCCGGATTTAGTAGAAATAATTTTGTTTAGTTGATAGATAAGTAAACAATAAAATATCCACTTTACTGTTCAATACGTCTATTTTTTTATTAACATATAAGAGCTACTGATTTGGGTCACAAAAGTTTGTGACTTTTAAAATGTGGGTCACCAGAAAAAAGTTTGGGAAACACTGCTCAAGAGCACTCATTTCACTAAAACACAGTTAAAATCATATTGGAACTGCGCACATAAATGACAACAGATGTATTTGTTCAATGGTGTACAGAGGTGTTCTGTTTTATAACTCACTGCTACGTCCTGTATTTTTGTCCGATGATACATATTGACCAAAGGTACGACAGGATTAGATAAAACATGAAAACCTGTCCTATGCACTTTAATCTGGATTACCCACACATATAACAGTCCTTACGCACATGTGAACGCCTGCCTCTGCCCCTCAGCACCTCCTCTTCCTCCTCCTCATCATCACGGCGTGTGGCGTTGGCTCAGCTCTGTGCGTCAGGCCCGGCTCTGGGCTGCTGTCAGCTCCCATCAGCCCCCACGGCAGCAGACTTTCACTGGGCAAATAAGAGCAGGGAGAGCGCCTCCTGAGAGTGAAGGAGCAGCTCTACTCCACACTCTGCACTGACAACTGCACTCACCGTCACAGCAAAGTGGAGTTTACAGCCAGTGTCAGGACGGCTTTGTGTTTGTGTCACCACAAACGCACAAAATACAAGAGTAAAAGGAAGTTTGGGGAAAGTTTGGCGGCTTTCGGCTTTTGCTGTGGGGCTTATGGTTTGGACGGGGACTTCAGGTGCTTGTCTTGTCCTGTCCCGTTTGTCCTGTTCTGTTTTGGGCTGGTTCTGTTTCTGTGTCCTGCCTGTGTCTGTGTCCTGTCTGTTTCTGTGTCCTGTCTGTTTCTGTGTCCTGTCTGTTTCTTGTGTCCTGTCTGTTTCTGTGTCCTGTCTGTTTCTGTGTCCTGTCTGTTTCTTGTGTCCTGTCTGTTTCTTGTGTCCTGTCTGTTCTGTCTGTGTCAGTGTTTTTTGTCTACATTGGTCCAGATTACCTGTTTGTTTACCTGTTTTTTGTTTTTTGTTTTTTTTATTATTTATTATTATTGTTTGTATAATTTTTTGGCAGTGTGATTTACCATAAAATACCAAAGAAGAGCCGGGGCATTTATTTGTTTCAGTCACTTACCGGACCAGGCATTTATTGGAGACCAGACGGCAATTTTGGACAATTAATTCCTTCGTCACAAAAATCTTGCTGAGCAAAACTGGGAAAATGTGGTCCTCAAATTCTTTAAACCAGTATGATTATAATTTAAGCAACTTTCTATACAGACGTAAGTGAGTTCATTTGAAATGTTAGAACAAACTGGGTTTTTTTCAGCGCTTATATTTTATGCAAATGTGCTATGTGGTTGTAAGTTTGGTTTGTGTAGAGACGACATGAGCATCAGTTAAAAGAGAAAATGCAGTTTTTTATGTAATAAGCTAAAACATCCATCCACTTTCTTCCACTTTATCCAGAGGCGTGTCACTGCACTCTGAGCACAGACTCTTCCCCTCTCCACACACACTTCCTCCAGCTCTTTTGGGAGGGATGATGCTGAGCTGTTCCCAGGCCCAGAGACACAGTCCCTCCTGGGTCTTCCCTGGGGCCTCCTCCTGGTGCCACGTGAACACTTCCTCAGCCCTCCCCTCATCTGCTCCCCTCCACATCGAGGAGCAGCGCCTCTACTCCGAGTTCCTCACATGTGACTGAGCTGCTCACCCTATCTCTAAGTGAGTGCCCAGCCACTGTGTGGAGCTTTGCTCCTTACACAAAGCTTTTTCACCTTTAAAGCACTCAAGGACCCACTCACCCAAACATTCATACACCACTGTACTCAGACACGAGGGGCCAGGTGGGTTAAGTGTCTCGCACAAGGACACAACAACAGCATCCAATCCAAACCACTTTATAGCACATTTTATAAACATGACAGGTTCCAAAGTGCTGCACAGACAAATTAATACAATAAAAGTGTTAAATTACGTAAAGCTAAAAATCTTTTAATAAATAAATATCCATCCATCCACCTTCTCCCACTTAATCCGGCTGGGTCGTGGGGGCAGCTGCCCAACCCTCATAGCACCTGACCCCCCTATGAACCCCTGTGTGAGTGGAGCCACAGGAGGGTGAACATCATGGTTCTTGATGTTAGTTCAGGTGCTGCATGTTTTGAGTTGATGGGGGAAACCGGAGCCCGGAGGAAACCCATCCAGACACGGGGAGAACATGCAAACTCCACACAGAAAGGATCGAACTTTCTTGCTGTGAGGCCTGAGTGTTGCCATTCAGCCACCGTGCCGCCTCATGTATTTAGTCAAGCAAAATCCAAGTCCAATCCAAGTGAAGTTATGATAAAGAGTAACACAGCATGGGGATACGCATACCCCCCCCTTCCCATGGTAACCCTGTATACCGTCTACCAATCCTGTAGCAGCGGTGCCCCTTTTTCTCTCTCTCTTCCCCTTTGTCTCTCCCTCGTTCTCTCCCCTAACCCTAACCCTCTAATACACATCACCCACATGTCTCTCTCTATCTCCCATATGCATCTAACTTAAGTCTCTCTCTCCCTCCTTCCCTCTCCCTTTCTCTCTTCTTTCTTTCTCTCTCTCTGTCTCTCAAGTGCATGTATGCATTGGCTGCTTGGATGGAGCTCCACCTGCCTGGTTGAAGCCCCCAACCCACACGTCTGCCTGTCCGTCTGAACCCTGCTCTCTATAAAGTGACTGGTTCCTCAAAGCTCTCAGGTCTGAAGGTGCCGCACGGTGACAGCTGTTGGCAACAGTGTCTGGAGAGAATTTTCCCATACTGCACCTGGTGGTGGGTTTTTTGCTCTGGCACCAAGGATCGTGTGTTTACCGAGAGACTGAGGATGGGACAATGTGTTTGCTGATGTCTGTGTCAGATTATGTTTCCATGTTTTTCACTGTGAAGAACATTGGGGAAACTCTTGCTGTGATTCTGGGCTATAGAAATACAATTGCTACTGCTCTCTCTTAAATGCATGTAACTTACGTCTCTCTCTCTCTCTCTCTCTCTCTCTCTCTCTCTCTCTCTCTCTCTCTCTCTCTCTCGCTCTCTCTTAAATGCATGTAACTTAAGTCTCTCTCTCTCTCTCTCGCTCTCTCTTAAATGCATGTAACGTAAGTCTGTCTCTCTCTCTCTCTTAAATGCATGTAACTTAAGTCTCTCTCTCTCTCTTAAATGCATGCAACTTAAGTCTCTCTCTCTCTCTCTTAAATACATGTAACGTAAGTCTCTCTCTCTCTCTCTCTCTCTCTCTTTCTTAAATGCATGTAAATTAAGTCTGTCTCTCTCTCTCTCTTAAATGCATGTAACTTAAGTCTCTCTCTCTCTCTCTTAAATACATGTAACGTAAGTCTGTCTCTCGCTCTCTCTTAAATACATGCAACTTAAGTATCTCTCTCTCTCTCTTAAATGCATGTAACTTAAGTCTCTCTCTCTTAAATGCATGTAACTTAAGTCTCTCTCTCTCTCTTAAATGCATGCAACTTAAGTATCTCTCTCTCTCTCTCTTAAATGCATGTAGCCAAAGTCTCTCTCACCCTCTCTCCTCCATGTGACTCTAGGTTGTTCTTCTTGTAGTGAGGACTGTCCCAGACCACATGCAGTGTCTCTGGTGTCCACAGGGGACATCTCTGCCCATCTGAAGTCACTGGAGCTGCAACAAGTCCAAATGTTCAGGACCACAGAGAGATGCTTCCTAACTCTGTTCAGCCAAACACTTACAGTGCCTGAATTAGTGATTGACTCTTTCGAGCTTTAAGCCATGTTCTAATGTTCCCTCCTCAGAAACAGACCTGGACTTGTGTTTTGTTTCTTTCACACATGTTTGAGTAACTCTTGATTATTGCTCTGTCTAAATAGTTTTCATGTTAACACCTTTGACCTTTAGAGCAGGTCAGTAGAGAAGGACAGGTTCAGGACGGACAAATGATTCTAGTGAAGGTGTACGGAGTTCAAAAACACAGTGAAGCACTTCCTGTATTACCACATGACATCACAAGATGGAACAGAGTGTTTTCTTTCTGAGAGAAGAACTCAGCCTAAGTCTGCAAATATCAGAAAATAGTCTAGTGCAGTGGTTCTTCACATGGGTTCGATGGAGCCCCAGGGGTTCGGTGAGTCAGTCTTAGGGGTTCAGGGATCAGACTCACATCCAGCTCATATGATTAGTGATGACTCGCCCTGTTTGGCTGTTATTGGCTGCAGGAAATTTTGTGCGTGCAATAGTCTTGTGACAGTTGTGATGGTGTCGTGTCATTTCTTTCTTAATATTTTCCCTTCATACTAACTATGCTGAGGAAAAAAAGAAAGTGGTCGGACGAATATGTGTGATATGGATTCACACCAATAAAATATATATACCTATGTTTGAATTTTTTTTTTTTTATATATATTTTTTCAATTAAGAAGGGTTCAGTGAATGCACATATGAAACCAGTGGGGTTCAGTACCTCCACAAAGTTGATAACCACTGTATATAAAGCCATTTTCATTCATTCACTCTGTGTTTTTCAGTCTGCATCTATAATATGGTAGTTGTAATGGTGTACATGTTTGTGAGCACAAAACTGTGGCATTACTGTTTGTTTAGGACCCCCCTCCTCCTCCCCCTCCTCCGCAGATGTGACCAGGACCACCCAGTCTCCTGTACCCCTGGTGTCGTGCCCCATAACACACCCAGGGAGTTATGAAATTGTGGTTGCCAGATTAGCCCTAAGTCTCACCAAAAGCAGCACATGGAAGTCATTACATGTTCATCACATATGTGCTAAATAAACTGTGTCATTTTCCAAAACGCTGTGGTTTTTTAATGTCTTTGTGTTTCCTCTGAGTGACATTGACTCATGTGGAGCTTTCATTAAGAGTAAGTTTAAAGCAGCTGTATGCAGCCTGCTATAATGCACTTTCCTCATCACAACCTGGAGTTTTGTTTTATTCACACGTTTAACACACAAATCCTGGATATTTAGTTTGAGTTTTTCTCACAAACTGAAAACACTCAGCTTTACCTTGTGGAAGTGCTCCAGTGCGTCGTAAACTCCACACACTTTCACCAGAATCACTTAGATAATTCCATCCCTGGAACTGTCCTAAACAAAAAGTAAAAAGGCAGATATTTGAAACTTTCTGTTTCCTGGCATCAAGAGGTGGAACAGATGTAGACTAATAAAGGATTTCTGAAACATGGGGACATGAGGAAACAACATCCATACATGACTTCAATCTCACATTCAATTCTGTGTCATGTAGGACATCTAAGAAAATGTATTACACTTGAACCTGTGTCCCCAGAGCCTTCACCTGCAGACAGAGACACATCCAAGTGTGTCTCATTCTCAGTTTATGTTCAGGCCTCATGTGAAAGATCAGAACCTCCAGAAGTCCCTCCCTGAGCTGCAGAGGCTGCACTGGTGTCAGATCTCCGTTGTGTTTGTGTGAGTGGACAAATGTTGGGCTGGATGAATATTTGATGACAGCACTTTGTGACACATTATCTCCTGATCAGAGAGAGGCAGAGACAGAGCTGTGCTCCACCGAGGCATCAGGGGGAGTGACAGGCCCAGCAACACTGACATACCCACATGCATCTACCTCTCCATCCCCACATCCATCTCTCCTTCTCTCTCCTTCCCTCCATTCTCCCATCCATCTCTCCCCCATCCACCCATCCATCATTCCATCCTCTCATCACTCTATCCATCTCTGCACCCTCCCATGCCTCCATCCTTGCATCCCTCTCTCTGACCTCCATTCCCTCCATTCTCCTACCCCCCTATCCTCTCAGCCCCCCATCTGTCACTCCATTCTTTCATCCATCCATATCCTCATATATCCATCCCTCCATCCATCTAAGCACTCTGACCACTCCGAGTCCAGTGTGTCGGGTTTCCCCTGCAGTCCCGTGGGGGTCTGTACAGTGCTGGTATCACACACAATAAAGACACAGCGCTGGGTTTGACACACACAGAGGTGAGATTGTCTGATAGAGCTGCGAAATGAAACCACCACACGACCAATCCACAGACCAACCAATCTGAAACCAACCTGTACTTTTACCACTGTGTAACAACCAAGAGAGATACCAGTGTGTACCAACCAAGAGAGATACCAGTGTGTACCAACCAAGAGAGATACCAGTGTGTACCAACCAAGAGAGATACCAGTGTGTACCAACCAAGAGAGATACCAGTGTGTACCAACCAAGAGAGATACCAGTGTGTACCAACCAAGAGAGATACCAGTGTGTACCAACCAAGAGAGATACCAGTGTGTACCAACCAAGAGAGATACCAGTGTGTACCAACCAAGAGAGATACCAGTGTGTACCAACCAAGAGAGATACCAGTGTGTACCAACCAAGAGAGATACCAGTGTGTACCAACCAAGAGAGATACCAGTGTGTACCAACCAAGAGAGATACCAGTGTGTACCAACCAAGAGAGATACCAGTGTGTACCAACCAAGAGAGATACCAGTGTGTACCAACCAAGAGAGATACCAGTGTGTACCAACCAAGAGAGATACCAGTGTGTACCAACCAAGAGAGATACCAGTGTGTACCAACCAAGAGAGATACCAGTGTGTACCAACCAAGAGAGATACCAGTGTGTACCAACCAAGAGAGATACCAGTGTGTACCAACCAAGAGAGATACCAGTGTGTACCAACCAAGAGAGATACCAGTGTGTACCAACCAAGAGAGATACCAGTGTGTACCAACCAAGAGAGATACCAGTGTGTACCAACCAAGAGAGATACCAGTGTGTACCAACCAAGAGAGATACCAGTGTGTACCAACCAAGAGAGATACCAGTGTGTACCAACCAAGAGAGATACCAGTGTGTACCAACCAAGAGAGATACCAGTGTGTACCAACCAAGAGAGATACCAGTGTGTACCAACCAAGAGAGATACCAGTGTGTACCAACCAAGAGAGATACCAGTGTGTACCAACCAAGAGAGATACCAGTGTGTACCAACCAAGAGAGATACCAGTGTGTACCAACCAAGAGAGATACCAGTGTGTACCAACCAAGAGAGATACCAGTGTGTACCAACCAAGAGAGATACCAGTGTGTACCAACCAAGAGAGATACCAGTGTGTACCAACCAAGAGAGATACCAGTGTGTACCAACCAAGAGAGATACCAGTGTGTACCAACCAAGAGAGATACCAGTGTGTAAAATAACCAAGAGAGATACCGGTGTGTACCAACCAAGAGAGATACCAGTGTGTACCAACCAAGAGAGATACCAGTGTGTACCAACCAAGAGAGATACCAGTGTGTACCAACCAAGAGAGATACCAGTGTGTACCAACCAAGAGAGATACCAGTGTGTACCAACCAAGAGAGATACCAGTGTGTACCAACCAGGAGAGATACCAGTGTGTAAAATAACCAAGAGAGATACCAGTGTGTACCAACCAAGAGAGATACCAGTGTGTACCAACCAAGAGAGATACCAGTGTGTACCAACCAAGAGAGATACCAGTGTGTACCAACCAAGAGAGATACCAGTGTGTAACAACCAAGAGAGATACCAGTGTGTACCAACCAAGAGAGATACCAGTGTGTACCAGAACCAGGAGAGATACCAGTGTGTACCAACCAAGAGAGATACCAGTGTGTACCAACCAAGAGAGATACCAGTGTGTACCAACCAAGAGAGATACCAGTGTGTACCAACCAAGAGAGATACCAGTGTGTACCAACCAAGAGAGATACCAGTGTGTACCAACCAGGAGAGATACCAGTGTGTAAAATAACCAAGAGAGATACCAGTGTGTACCAACCAAGAGAGATACCAGTGTGTACCAACCAAGAGAGATACCAGTGTGTAACAACCAAGAGAGATACCAGTGTGTACCAACCAAGAGAGATACCAGTGTGTACCAACCAAGAGAGATACCAGTGTGTACCAACCAAGAGAGATACCAGTGTGTACCAACCAAGAGAGATACCAGTGTGTACCAACCAAGAGAGATACCAGTGTGTACCAACCAAGAGAGATACCAGTGTGTACCAACCAAGAGAGATACCAGTGTGTACCAACCAAGAGAGATACCAGTGTGTACCAACCAAGAGAGATACCAGTGTGTACCAACCAAGAGAGATACCAGTGTGTAACAACCAAGAGAGATACCAGTGTGTAACAACCAAGAGAGATACCAGTGTGTAACAACCAAGAGAGATACCAGTGTGTACCAACCAAGAGAGATACCAGTGTGTACCAACCAAGAGAGATACCAGTGTGTACCAACCAAGAGAGATACCAGTGTGTACCAACCAAGAGAGATACCAGTGTGTACCAGAACCAGGAGAGATACCAGTGTGTACCAACCAAGAGAGATACCAGTGTGTACCAACCAAGAGAGATACCAGTGTGTGACAACCAAGAGAGATACCAGTGTGTACCAACCAGGAGAGATACCAGTGTGTAAAATAACCAAGAGAGATACCAGTGTGTACCAACCAAGAGAGATACCAGTGTGTAACAACCAAGAGAGATACCAGTGTGTACCAACCAAGAGAGATACCAGTGTGTACCAACCAAGAGAGATACCAGTGTGTACCAACCAAGAGAGATACCAGTGTGTGACAACCAAGAGAGATACCAGTGTGTACCAACCAAGAGAGATACCAGTGTGTACCAACCAAGAGAGATACCAGTGTGTACCAACCAAGAGAGATACCAGTGTGTACCAACCAAGAGAGATACCAGTGTGTAACAACCAAGAGAGATACCAGTGTGTACCAACCAAGAGAGATACCAGTGTGTACCAACCAAGAGAGATACCAGTGTGTACCAGACCCAGGAGAGATACCAGTGTGTACCAACCAAGAGAGATAACAGTGTGTACCAGAACCAGGAGAGATACCAGTGTGTACCAACCAAGAGAGATACCAGTGTGTACCAACCAAGAGAGATACCAGTGTGTACCAACCAAGAGAGATACCAGTGTGTGACAACCAAGAGAGATACCAGTGTGTACCAACCAGGAGAGATACCAGTGTGTAAAATAACCAAGAGAGATACCAGTGTGTACCAACAAGAGAGATACCAGTGTGTACCAACCAAGAGAGATACCAGTGTGTAACAACCAAGAGAGATACCAGTGTGTACCAACCAAGAGAGATACCAGTGTGTACCAACCAAGAGAGATACCAGTGTGTACCAACCAAGAGAGATACCAGTGTGTACCAACCAAGAGAGATACCAGTGTGTACCAACCAAGAGAGATACCAGTGTGTACCAACCAAGAGAGATACCAGTGTGTACCAACCAAGAGAGATACCAGTGTGTACCAACCAAGAGAGATACCAGTGTGTACCAACCAAGAGAGATACCAGTGTGTACCAACCAAGAGAGATACCAGTGTGTACCAACCAAGAGAGATACCAGTGTGGAACACAACCAAGAGAGATACCAGTGTGTACCAACCAAGAGAGATACCAGTGTGTACCAACCAAGAGAGATACCAGTGTGTACCAACCAAGAGAGATACCAGTGTGTACCAACCAAGAGAGATACCAGTGTGTACCAACCAAGAGAGATACCAGTGTGTACCAACCAAGAGAGATACCAGTGTGTACCAACCAAGAGAGATACCAGTGTGTACCAACCAAGAGAGATACCAGTGTGTACCAACCAAGAGAGATACCAGTGTGTACCAACCAAGAGAGATACCAGTGTGTACCAACCAAGAGAGATACCAGTGTGTACCAACCAAGAGAGATACCAGTGTGTACCAACCAAGAGAGATACCAGTGTGTACCAACCAAGAGAGATACCAGTGTGTACCAACCAAGAGAGATACCAGTGTGTACCAACCAAGAGAGATACCAGTGTGTACCAACCAAGAGAGATACCAGTGTGTACCAACCAAGAGAGATACCAGTGTGTACCAACCAAGAGAGATACCAGTGTGTACCAACCAAGAGAGATACCAGTGTGTACCAACCAAGAGAGATACCAGTGTGTACCAACCAAGAGAGATACCAGTGTGTACCAACCAAGAGAGATACCAGTGTGTACCAACCAAGAGAGATACCAGTGTGTACCAACCAAGAGAGATACCAGTGTGTACCAACCAAGAGAGATACCAGTGTGTACCAACCAAGAGAGATACCAGTGTGTACCAACCAAGAGAGATACCAGTGTGTACCAACCAAGAGAGATACCAGTGTGTACCAACCAAGAGAGATACCAGTGTGTACCAACCAAGAGAGATACCAGTGTGTACCAACCAAGAGAGATACCAGTGTGTACCAACCAAGAGAGATACCAGTGTGTACCAACCAAGAGAGATACCAGTGTGTACCAACAAGAGAGATACCAGTGTGTACCAACCAAGAGAGATACCAGTGTGTACCAACCAAGAGAGATACCAGTGTGTACCAACAAGAGAGATACCAGTGTGTACCAAGCAAGAGAGATACCAGTGTACCAACCAAGAGAGATACCAGTGTGTAGTGTGTCCAAGAGAGATACCAGTGTGTGTACCAGTGTGTACCAACCAAGAGAGATACCAGTGTGTAACAACCACCAGTGTGTGAGATACCAACCGTACCAGTGTGTAACAACCAAGAGAGATACCAGTGTGTACCAACCAAGAGAGATACCAGTGTGTACCAACCAAGAGAGATACCAGTGTGTACCAACCAAGAGAGATACCAGTGTGTACCAACCAAGAGAGATACCAGTGTGTACCAACCAAGAGAGATACCAGTGTGTACCAACCAAGAGAGATACCAGTGTGTACCAACCAAGAGAGATACCAGTGTGTACCAACCAAGAGAGATACCAGTGTGTACCAACCAAGAGAGATACCAGTGTGTACCAACCAAGAGAGATACCAGTGTGTACCAACCAAGAGAGATACCAGTGTGTACCAACCAAGAGAGATACCAGTGTGTAACAACCAAGAGAGATACCAGTGTGTACCAACCAAGAGAGATACCAGTGTGTACCAACCAAGAGAGATACCAGTGTGTACCAACCAAGAGAGATACCAGTGTGTACCAACCAAGAGAGATACCAGTGTGTACCAACCAAGAGAGATACCAGTGTGTACCAACCAAGAGAGATACCAGTGTGTACCAACCAAGAGAGATACCAGTGTGTACCAACCAAGAGAGATACCAGTGTGTACCAACCAAGAGAGATACCAGTGTGTACCAACCAAGAGAGATACCAGTGTGTACCAACCAAGAGAGATACCAGTGTGTACCAACCAAGAGAGATACCAGTGTGTACCAACCAAGAGAGATACCAGTGTGTACCAACCAAGAGAGATACCAGTGTGTACCAACCAAGAGAGATACCAGTGTGTACCAACCAAGAGAGATACCAGTGTGTACCAACCAAGAGAGATACCAGTGTGTACCAACCAAGAGAGATACCAGTGTGTACCAACCAAGAGAGATACCAGTGTGTAACAACCAAGAGAGATACCAGTGTGTACCAACCAAGAGAGATACCAGTGTGTACCAACCAAGAGAGATACCAGTGTGTACCAACCAAGAGAGATACCAGTGTGTACCAACCAAGAGAGATACCAGTGTGTACCAACCAAGAGAGATACCAGTGTGTACCAACCAAGAGAGATACCAGTGTGTAACAACCAAGAGAGATACCAGTGTGTACCAACCAAGAGAGATACCAGTGTGTACCAACCAAGAGAGATACCAGTGTGTACCAACCAAGAGAGATACCAGTGTGTAACAACCAAGAGAGATACCAGTGTGTACCAACCAAGAGAGATACCAGTGTGTACCAACCAAGAGAGATACCAGTGTGTACCAACCAAGAGAGATACCAGTGTGTACCAACCAAGAGAGATACCAGTGTGTACCAACCAAGAGAGATACCAGTGTGTACCAACCAAGAGAGATACCAGTGTGTACCAACCAAGAGAGATACCAGTGTGTACCAACCAAGAGAGATACCAGTGTGTACCAGAACCAGGAGAGATACCAGTGTGTACCAACCAAGAGAGATACCAGTGTGTACCAACCAAGAGAGATACCAGTGTGTACCAACCAAGAGAGATACCAGTGTGTACCAACCAAGAGAGATACCAGTGTGTACCAACCAAGAGAGATACCAGTGTGTAACAACCAAGAGAGATACCAGTGTGTACCAACCAAGAGAGATACCAGTGTGTACCAACCAAGAGAGATACCAGTGTGTACCAACCAAGAGAGATACCAGTGTGTAACAACCAAGAGAGATACCAGTGTGTAACAACCAAGAGAGATACCAGTGTGTACCAACCAAGAGAGATACCAGTGTGTACCAACCAAGAGAGATACCAGTGTGTACCAACCAAGAGAGATACCAGTGTGTACCAACCAAGAGAGATACCAGTGTGTAACAACCAAGAGAGATACCAGTGTGTGACAACCAAGAGAGATACCAGTGTGTAACAACCAAGAGAGATACCAGTGTGTACCAACCAAGAGAGATACCAGTGTGCACCAACCAAGAGAGATACCAGTGTGTAACAACCAAGAGAGATACCAGTGTGTACCAACCAAGAGAGATACCAGTGTGTAACAACCAAGAGAGATACCAGTGTGTAACAACCAAGAGAGATACCAGTGTGTACCAACCAAGAGAGATACCAGTGTGTACCAACCAAGAGAGATACCAGTGTGTGACAACCAAGAGAGATACCAACCAAGAGAGATACCAGTGTGCACCAACCAAGAGAGATACCAGTGTGCACCAACCAAGAGAGATACCAGTGTGTAGATACCAGTGTAACAACCAGAGAGATACCAGTAACAACCAAGAGAGATACCAGTGTGTGTAAGAGAGATACCAGTGTGTACCAACCAAGAGAGATACCAGTGTGTACCAACCAAGAGAGATACCAGTGTGTACCAACCAAGAGAGATACCAGTGTGTACCAACCAAGAGAGATACCAGTGTGTACCAACCAAGAGAGATACCAGTGTGTACCAACCAAGAGAGATACCAGTGTGTACCAACCAAGAGAGATACCAGTGTGTACCAACCAAGAGAGATACCAGTGTGTACCAACCAAGAGAGATACCAGTGTGTACCAACCAAGAGAGATACCAGTGTGTACCAACCAAGAGAGATACCAGTGTGTACCAACCAAGAGAGATACCAGTGTGTACCAACCAAGAGAGATACCAGTGTGTACCAACCAAGAGAGATACCAGTGTGTACCAACCAAGAGAGATACCAGTGTGTACCAACCAAGAGAGATACCAGTGTGTACCAACCAAGAGAGATACCAGTGTGTACCAACCAAGAGAGATACCAGTGTGTACCAACCAAGAGAGATACCAGTGTGTACCAACCAAGAGAGATACCAGTGTGTACCAACCAAGAGAGATACCAGTGTGTACCAACCAAGAGAGATACCAGTGTGTACCAACCAAGAGAGATACCAGTGTGTACCAACCAAGAGAGATACCAGTGTGTACCAACCAAGAGAGATACCAGTGTGTACCAACCAAGAGAGATACCAGTGTGTACCAACCAAGAGATACCAGTGTGTACCAACCAAGAGAGATACCAGTGTGTAACAACCAAGAGAGATACCAGTGTGTACCAACCAAGAGAGATACCAGTGTGTAACAACCAAGAGAGATACCAGTGTGTACCAACCAAGAGAGATACCAGTGTGTACCAACCAAGAGAGATACCAGTGTGTAACCAACCAAGAGATACCAGTGTGTACCAACCAAGAGAGATACCAGTGTGTACCAACAAGAGAGATACCAGTGTGTACCAACCAAGAGAGATACCAGTGTGTACCAACCAAGAGAGATACCAGTGTACCAGTGTGAGATACCACCAGAGAGATACCAGTGTGTACCAACCAAGAGAGATACCAGTGTGTACCAACCAAGAGAGATACCAGTGTGTACCAACCAAGAGAGATACCAGTGTGTACCAACCAAGAGAGATACCAGTGTGTAACAACCAAGAGAGATACCAGTGTGTACCAACCAAGAGAGATACCAGTGTGTACCAACCAAGAGAGATACCAGTGTGTACCAACCAGGAGAGATACCAGTGTGTACCAACCAAGAGAGATACCAGTGTGTAACAACCAAGAGAGATACCAGTGTGTACCAACCAAGAGAGATACCAGTGTGTACCAACCAAGAGAGATACCAGTGTGTACCAACCAAGAGAGATACCAGTGTGTACCAACCAAGAGAGATACCAGTGTGTACCAACCAAGAGAGATACCAGTGTGTACCAACCAAGAGAGATACCAGTGTGTACCAACCAGGAGAGATACCAGTGTGTACCAACCAAGAGAGATACCAGTGTGTACCAACCAAGAGAGATACCAGTGTGTACCAACCAAGAGAGATACCAGTGTGTACCAACCAAGAGAGATACCAGTGTGTACCAACCAGGAGAGATACCAGTGTGTACCAACCAAGAGAGATACCAGTGTGTACCAACCAAGAGAGATACCAGTGTGTAACAACCAAGAGAGATACCAGTGTGTACCAACCAAGAGAGATACCAGTGTGTAACAACCAAGAGAGATACCAGTGTGTACCAACCAAGAGAGATACCAGTGTGTACCAACCAAGAGAGATACCAGTGTGTGACAACCAAGAGAGATACCAGTGTGTACCAACCAAGAGAGATACCAGTGTGTACCAACCAAGAGAGATACCAGTGTGTGACAACCAAGAGAGATACCAGTGTGTCCCAACCCCGAGAGATACCAGTGTGTTCCAACCAAGAGAGATACCAGTGTGTACCAACCAAGAGAGATACCAGTGTGTTACAACCAAGAGAGATACCAGTGTGTACCAACCAAGAGAGATACCAGTGTGTACCAACCAGGAGAGATACCAGTGTGTACCAACCAAGAGAGATACCAGTGTGTTACAACCAAGAGAGATACCAGTGTGTACCAACCAAGAGAGATACCAGTGTGTACCAACCAAGAGAGATACCAGTGTGTACCAACCAAGAGAGATACCAGTGTGTACCAACCAAGAGAGATACCAGTGTGTACCAACCAAGAGAGATACCAGTGTGTACCAACCAAGAGAGATACCAGTGTGTACCAACCAAGAGAGATACCAGTGTGTACCAACCAAGAGAGATACCAGTGTGTACCAACCAAGAGAGATACCAGTGTGTACCAACCAAGAGAGATACCAGTGTGGAACAGAACCAGGTGAGTTGGGCGTTTGCAGCTCTCAGTGTTAATGTGTTAGAGTAAAAACAGACCAGCGCAGTTCCTGCTCTGTGAGGGTTTATACACAGTGATTCTCAGGGGGGTTCAACATGTAAACAACTGCTACATAACGTGATATAATAGAAATGCACAGTTATGGACATTTGCAGGTGAATAAATATGTTAACAGATGGAAAAAGTAAAGTAAAAAAAAAAAAAAAAGTTTTGGAGTTAAAAGTCTGCCCAATCCTCATAGCACCTGATCCCCCCTATGAACCCCTCTGCGGGTGGTGAGCCCACAGGAGGGGCTCACCACCTGCCCCCGCGACCCAGCCGGATTAAGCGGGAGAAGATGGATGGAGTTAAAAGGTAAATAGTGTTAGATTTAAATCCTACTAAGTTTGGTGTATGTGCTATTTTAAAGCAAACTTATTTAGCAAAACAGACTTTTCAAAGCTTCTAACCATGTTGTACTGGTCATTTACACTCTTGCATGTCTGAGAAATTTTTATTGCCCATAAATTCTCATTTTCACTGCCACTGGTGCACTCCCACTACTCTGTATGCACTTCCTACTCCTGTTTTATTTTCTTCATCAGTGATATGTGTAGGATTCAGCAGCATTTTGGTACAATTTCTTTTTAAATTGCCGTGTGATCTGTGCTGTCCAACAGCATGTGGTGCTTTGTTGTGATGACGTTTGCAGTGATATCAGTGCCATTGGGCACAGCAGTTTTCTAAAGCAGAAATCAGTGCACTTGTTTCTTTTGTTAAGTAATTGAAAATGTGCAAATTATAACACAATGACCCAGGGATGTCAGAGATTATAACTTTATAGTCGACACAAACACAGTGTTCTTTAAGTGTTGACCTATGGGAGAAAAATGCATTAGAAGAAAACAGTTTTTGAATCCTTGACTGCAGATGGATTCAGTTGGATTTAAGTATTTTTACGTGTCCTGTCTTAAACCTTGAGCACCAAACATCTCCTTATACTTGAGTAAATTACCTTTTTGCTGCTGTAACAGCAGAAGGCTGTAGAAGCTGCTTTCAGGTGTGGTCTCACCTGCATTTGTTTGCCACCTCACAGAGACTCTTCAGAGATTCTCCATCATCCTGAACACTGAAGCGCCTGAGGACAGACCAGTTTGGACCATGTACCATTGGCTTGATGATTCTGCAGAAATCTTGGCTGTTTCTCAGTCCTCTGTTATTTTGGATTCATAAGGTGCCATGTTTGTTTTGACAGTAGAGACCAAGTATTTCCTGATTGGTTAATCCACTTGTCAATCACAGCCATCAGAAATCACTGAAACAGAACAGTTCTGGGCCACATGTCTTTGCAAAGTTTGTCTGACAGTGAGATTTACACTAAAGTTTGTCTGATAGTGAGATTTACACTAAAGTTTGTCTGATAGTGAGATTTACACTAAAGTTTGTCTGATAGTGAGTTTTTAGCTGGACAGACAGACTCTCTCTGTGGTCTTTGGGTCAGTATTACTTATTTATATACATTTTATAGATTACATTTTGTCCTCTCATATTTCATTAAAAAGAACAGATCTGAGCCAACACTCTAACACTAGCGTACATAACTGACTCCGACAAAACCATATATACCAGCCCTTTAAAGTAGAGTTTTACAGAACCTGTATGTGATTTTTTCCTTTTAAATAAGCAAAAGTGTCTCGGCCCGGTTCAGGTACTGTATAAGCGGCTCTTGAGGTCAAAATAAATCAGCTGCGTGCTGTCTGCTGTGGGGGAATCATTAGGATGCTCTGAATACATAAGGCAAGTGAGGAAGAAGTTCGGACCACTGCTGTGCACTAATTCTCTTTTACACATTAGTACAGTGCAGTAATATGAGCCAGACCATAATATACCCTCTGGAACATTCTATATGTTTCAGTCAGACTGAATATTGCATGTGGTTGGATTGTTGCCCAGAGGTTAGCAGAGGACACTGAACAGGTACGGGTCAAACGCACTACAAGCTCCAGGTGAATTATTCATCTGAACCCAAACCTTACATACCAAGTGCATTATGGGAGTCCACAGCTGTAGAACCCATTCTTCTAACATTATCCCTTCAAACCTCGATGTATTCCCTATTCCCTCAAGCCCAAACATATATATATATATATACATATATATATATATATATATATATATATATATATATATATATATATATATATATATATATATATATATATATATATATATATATATATATATATATATATATATATATATATATATATATATATATATATATATATATATGTGTGCAATAGACGAAAGAGCAGCGAGAGGCAGACGTGAGGTGGTGGAGGAGGAGGAGAGGATAATAAAGCGTATCCGTGGAGAGGTGAGAGGAGTTAATTGGCTGACCTGAGGAGACGGCTGGGGGCACCAGCTCTGCTCTGTCTCCCACAGAAAATAACAGAGTATGAAACATGCTCCTTATAAAAGCTCCAGCGCGTCTCTGCTCTGAGACAATAAAGTTTACAATAGCTCCTACATTGCTTTTCTTGTTTGATGGAAGTGAAGCGGCGGTTTGGTCTGTGGAAGAAAGGAGTGTGTATATCATGACCTATAAAGCACAAACTGCTCTGACAGCTTAAGTGAAAAACTATTGTGTTATTACATGTAGTGTTGGGGGAACTAGTTTTTAGTGTCAGAGAAGGGCTGGAGTTTCATAATGTAGGTATTCGACCTGGAATTGGACCAGAGACCATATTGCTGTGAGGTAAGTACTAACTAAACATTGCAGGGATTTGCAGGCTTTCATGTTCTTGTGCTGCAGTGGAGCAAGTGGACCATTTGGTTAAAGTGTCTTGCTCAAGTGCACAGTTTCATAGAGTAATGTCGTTTGTTGCCATCAGATGAGAAGGGCTGAAGTTTCATAATGTAGGTGTAGGTGCAGGAATTGAACCTGAGACGTTCTTGCTGTGAGGACTTTTCACAGCTTTTAACCAAGTTCTAGTAGTTTCTTCTCATTGATGCTCTGAAGTCGTATTTGGAGTGATTCATGCACGTGTGAGTCATTTTTACTCATTTATTTTCAAGATGCCACATTGCCGATCAGCACACGTTTTCACCGCCTCTGGTACATCCCAGCTGCTCTGTGTTTGACTTTTCCAGCTCATAAATTGAACCAGAGTCCTTCTGGCTGTGCCTTGCCCAAGTGCACATTGTCATACACTGATGCACAAAATATGAACCAGCAATGTAATGGTCTGAGGGTGAGTGCTTTACAATGTGCCGCCATCAGTATTTACAGATGTAACATTAACTGGAGAAAACCGGGAAACATATGTTCTCTTACTTAAAGGCTCACTGTGTAACATTTCTGGTGATAGGCATGCCACCTGCTTGTTGCCATGGAGATAAATACGTGTGGTGGGGCACTGTGGTGGACAGTCTGTCATCTGTTTGAGCTCATTTCTTTCCCCAGTGTGTCTCATTCTCAGTATAAGGACAGACCAGGCCTCATGTGAAAGAACCTCCAGAATTCCCTCCCTGAGCTGCAGAGGCTGCACTAGCACTGACTCCTGACTGGTGCAGGTGCTGTGCTTTAGGCAGCGACTGTTCAGATCAGAGAGCTAAACCTTACAAATGTTCTTCTTTTACACTATTGTTTTTAGGACACTTTTCCCCACAGATATTAACAGTAAAAGCAAATATCTGTGCAACTCTAATGAAATTCAAATTTGATTGATTGATTGACTGATTCAATTTAAAAAGTTTACTGTCAATTCTTCTATGAATTGTGAAGAATTGAAATGATGCTCTTCACTCCCAAGCTCATAAGTAACTAATAATAAATAAATGGAGAAGTGTTTTTCTTTGAGGAGACGCAGATTCCGAGCTCTGTGGCAGCCTGGAGGTTAGAGCGGGGAGAGAGTACAGCATCCTAACAGCCTGGTGGATGAAGCTGTTAATGAGTCTCCCATACCTCCTCCCGGAGGGCAGGAGGCTCCTGTACCCCACCCGACTGTATGTGGGATGACGTGCATCACACACACAGTTGTGATGGCTCTGGGGTGAGGCGGGTGGTGTGTGTGTCTTGCAGGGAGGGGAGTGGTGCACCAGTGATTTGAATTGAATATTAAAAATTAAAACATGTTTCAATACAAATGTTTGTTTGTATTGTTTCACTGTTCTTAGGATATAATATAATATAATATTGTATTGTATAATATAATATAATATAAAGTAATATTATCTTATATTATCTTATATTATATTATATTATATTATATTATTATTATATTATATTATATTATATTATATTATATTATATTATCTTATATTATCTTATATTATATTATATTATATTATATTATTATTATATTATATTGCATCCGTAGTGATTATAATAATATTCATATTCATATGTCTGTCTTTGTGGGGACAGTGCATGTTCATGAATATACATAACAGACCTACATGCTCCCAGCACTGAGCTGCTGTGCTCTAATTAAAACTCTATTCTTATTAAAACCCTGTAGTTGTGTTGTGCCCTGAGCCTTGTGCACGTTCAACACTTACATTTAATTTACAAACAGCAGCTTTTATTCCTCTGTCTTCATGTTCACACAGGCTGCTGGCCCTGCCCCACATTCTCATTCACACAGCACACTGCACATTTTCTGCAGAATTAACCCAGCGCATCAGAAATAATAACCTCGGTGTGGAGGAAATACACAAGTCTTAAAGGGACTATTTGTATGATATGGATTTTAAATGCCCACACCGGGTCGTCAAAGCCTGATCCCCTCAGATCTCAGAAGCTCAGCAGGGCCTGGTCAGTACTTGGATGGAGACACTGGGAATTCCAGGTGCCACAGTGGGGCCAGTCGCAAAAACTGTCGTTGTGTCCTTAGGCAAGGCACATCACCCACATTGCCTAGTATGAAAGTGGTGTGTGTGTGAATGGTGGTGGTGGTCGGAGGGGCCGATGGTGCAGATTGGAGCCTCACTTCCGTCAGTCTGCCCCAGGGCAGCTGTGGCTACAATAGTAGTTTACACCACCGGGTCTGGAGTGAGTGAATAATGCTCTGTAAAACGTCTTTGAGTGTCCAGAAAAGCGCTGTATAAAACTGATGCATTATTATTATAATTATGTATTATTATAAATGGCATAAACTTAAACTATGTCTCCTGATATGAGGTAAACATATTCAAATCAAATATCTTTTACTGACAATAACTCTGATGATTTATTCTTAAACAGGACTATCACACTTCTCTGGGGTATTAACTGGTAACACATAACATAGTTCACCATGTTACACTGTTTTGAAAATGCACAGAATTGTACAGCGAACCGTAAAGGGGGATTTGACACGGGAACAAGGTTATAACATGGCAAACATTCAGTTTTGCTGAATATCCCCTCAAATATGGGACATTATGGCCAGATGATGATTATCCAATCAGAAAGCAGAATGAGCCTCATGTATCTCTCATTTGTGCTGCCAGGTCCAATGCTGAAATCCATTGTCCCTCTCTGATCTGAACAGCCACTCCCTAAACTCCAGCACCTGCAGCAGTCATGAGTCAGTGCTACTGCAGCCTCTGCAGCTCAAGGAGGGAATTCTGGAGGCTCTGAGCTTCACATGAGGTCTGTCCATGAAGTGAAAATGAGATACACTTGGCTGTGCCTTGGTTAAGGCTCTGGGGACACAGGTTCAGGTGCAGGATACAGTGGGTGGTGTCTGCAGGTGTGAGCTGGTGCTGGGGTTTGGAGTGTGTGTGGCTGGACGTCCTGCTCTCACCCTCCTCTCTCCCCCCACTCTGTTACCCCCTCAGCCCTGCTATGCTGAGCTCCCCGATCACTCTGTGTGGAGGTAGCAGTGACCAGGCTCATTGTGTCTCATAGACAGGTTTATATGGTCACTATGTTACAGTGAACCTTTCATACAAACATTTTTATTATGAGTTTATTAGATACACTCAAAAGTCACCCACATAAATGAGCATTTGTACTGACTGTGTGAACATAAATAAGGGTATATACACTGAAGGATCATAACATGGATAAGAGCTGTATTAATACCACTGCAATTTCAAGTACTATGTGACATCACACAGGGCTGCCCTGATTACAGTCAGAGGTTTCTGATTGGAGTGGAGTTTGAAGTGTGGAAACCTGTTGGACCAATCACACTCTTCCTTATATGTCCAGACTCCGCCCCTCCTCCCCCCTCACTCTGAGCCAAATGCACAGGACAAATTTACCTACAAGAAAACCAAAGTGTATTACAACCTCGAAACAACTGATGTAACTGGAATAGATTTTGAACACTGCCAGTCACCCAGCTCCACATCTGTGCGTAGTTTCTACAGTTATCATTTTTGACAACACAATGGCGCATATTCCCTGCGCTGCAAGTCCTGTTTGTTTGTCAGAATAATCATGTTGGTAGCAGTAGCTGCCCTGTTTGACCCCATCAGATGCCCACATGGTTTACACAGGCCAGTGTTGTGGACTGAGCGCTGTTGGAGTTCAGACAGGGTTACCCCTTCTATCACTCTCCCTCCCTCTCTCCTCCTCTCTGCCTCCCCCTCTTCGTCTGTCTCCCAGATGAAAACGATCTGTCAGCTCCTCCACAAAATCTGACCTCTGTTGTGAGTGAGCAGAGCAGCTAAGTCCAGACGTGTGGAGAGACAGGCTGAGCAGGTGCTGCTGGAGGTGGGGACAGCTCCATTTGTAGAAGATGACGCAGAGATGAAGCCTGCACACTTCACTTACTCGAAAACTGCATTTACTTTGGGATGATTTGATCAATGGATCTTCCTCACAGATGTCTCACTGAAGTCTTCTTCTGTTGTAGCCGATGTACCGTGTGTGTACCTACAAAGTCCAAGGAAAAACTATATTTGTACTGGAGTAGCAGTAGGAGTCACACAGGAGCAGGCTGTCACACACTGTATCACACACTTAAAACTAATTCAACTGTGAGTTGTTATAGCTCAGTAGTTTGTAGAATACTTGTCACATAGGAGCAAAGTTCAGTTCCAGGGTCTTTCTGTGTGGAGTTTGGATGTTCTCTCTGTATCTAAGTGGAGTTTGCATGTTCTCTCTGTGTCTGGGTGTGTTTTCTCCGTGCACTCTGGTTTCCCCATCAAACCAAAACGTGCACAACAGGTCAAATCCTCCAGATAAGGCCAAGTCTTGACCAAGACTAGCTCAAGATCTGGAGATGGGCCCTTGGCAGGATGCCCCAGGGCCACTCAAGTATGGGTCAAATGCAGAGGATAAATTTCCCAATAAGGAAAAGTGCTCTTTGACCTTAATATGAATGCAAGCACCAACACCACTCTAATATGAAACTTCATCTCACTTCAAAGTTTTCATGAAATCATATAGAATCCTATAAATAGAATTATACAAATAGACTCATATAAATCTGATGAACACTATGCAGACTAAAGGGCACAGGCTTGACACAGGCATCACTGGAGTGTGGATGTACAGACATCCTCCTCACATACTCCACAGCTCCACAGTCACTCCTCCACTCCAGGGCCTGCTCGTGCCGCCCTCCCCTGGTCTGCACACACTTCATTTGGATGTAAATGTGTCGTGGTCCCGGTGCACGGAGAGCCTGGTTCTGTCCTCTCTATCGCGGGGACCATCTGGATTGTGTGGGGCTCTGGGGCAGGAGCAGGCCTCCAGCAGAACAAACACAATCTCCACCATCTCCCGCTGACTGATAGAGCTGTATGTTAGGTGCACACATGTTTTTGTTTGCACATGCTCCCTGTGTCTGCTCTCTGGAGGAGATACAGCAGGACCAGGGAAGTGGGATGAAGCAAACAGTAGTTTTCAACACAGTAAATGTTTTTGTGATAAATGCCACTTTGCAGAATCTCAATGAGTCCAGCATGAGATGTTGTTGTGCGTCATGGGGAGCACTGATGGACTTTGGGCTAATTGGTTGTTTTCTGAATCTGAAGTGTGCTCATGCGCCACTTGTACAAAGGCAGAAAAGCAAATATATCCAGGTATTTTTTATGATTCATACTCTACTGTCAAAGGAACGTCGCCCATTTCTCATCAAGGTGCCCTGGATCTTCGACACCTGACGCAGAATGAATCAAAAAGGCAGAATGAGCAGAATAACTCTCATTTGGGTTGCCAGTTTCAATGCTGAAATCCAGTCTGATCTGGATGGTGTCACTACCTAAACCCCAGCATATGTAAAGTTGTGTGAATATGAGAGGTGTTGTGCTAGAAGCACAGTGCTTGGAATAACCAGATGGTTACCAAATGAAAGATATGAAAACAAATGTGGTTAGTGAATCAGTTGGTATTAGATTTTCAGATAATACATCCAACCTGCAACACTGTTAACAAGCTAACTTTGTTATTGCCAAAAACCTCTGGGCTCAAAGCAAACTATGGAGATGCCAAAAAAAACCATATGCCATACGACCTGGCACATGCACTGCACATTAAAGACAGTATTTTACAAAGTACCTGAACTTGCCAGTGGCCACTGGACCCAGGACACACTATAGATCTACCTTTTTTTTTTTTTTACCACAATACCACAAATGTACCTAGTTGTCACTATAATTACCATAAAAAGAAATAGGAGCAGTAGACAGAGCTATTAAAACATTCTACACAGTTTAGTAGGAAAAAAAAACTATTTGATTTAGTGTTTCAGGGCCCATCCATCCATTCCTTTTCTTCCGCTTTATCTGAGGCCGGGTCACAGGGGCAGCAGTCTCTCCGAGACTTCCCTCTCCACACACACTTCCTCCAGCTCTTCCGGGGGACCTCGAGGTGTTCCCAGGCCACCCAGAGACATAGTTCCTCCAGTGTGTCCTGGGTCTTCCCCTCCTCCCAGTGGGACATGCCCGGAACACTTCCCCAGGGAGGCGTCAAGGAGGCATCTTGAATTGATGCACGAGCCACCTCAGCTGCTCCTCTCTACATGGAGGAGAGGCAGCTCTACTCTGAGCTTCTCCCACGTGACCGAGCTCCTCACCCTATTTCTAAGGGAGCACCTGGCCACTCTGCAGAGGAAACTCATTTCGGCCGCTTGTATCTGTGATCTGGTCCTTTCGGTTGTTCCCCAGAGCTCATGACCATAGGTGAGGGGAGGAACGTGACTGAAGTAAATCGAGAGCTTCGCCTTTGGGCTCAGCTCCCTCTTCACCACAACGGTCCGATACAGTGACCGCATCACTGCCGACGCTGCACCGATCCACTTGTCAATCTCACTCGTGAACAAGACCCCGAGATTCTTGAACAAATGTGAAAAGGAGCTGTTAACTTGAAATCTACACTTACGTGACCTGCCATGGTTGCACAGAGCACTTGGAGAGCTTTGGAGATGTAGACAAACTAATAATGCAAGATTACTCAGTCATGTGTGAATGAAACAAAACACAACTCCAGGTCTGTTTTTGATGAGATAATCCTGTTCTAACGTGGCTAAAGCTCAAAAAGAGGAACCTTTACATAATAAAGGACCTTTAAGTACAAATGTGTCTCTGTGCATTACATTTAGAACATTGTTGAACAGTGAAGTCCTTGTCAGGTTCATTCTGGTGCCTCCCTGTGATCATACAGTGTTTTACAGCCTGTTGTTGTTCCATGAGTCCTGCTGTGTCACATCCAGACAGAGCTTCCCGGAGGTCCTGACTCAGATGAGCTGTACACAGGTGATGTCAGTGATGTCTGGGCTTCTGTTTGCTGTTACATCACCAAACATTTTTACAATACATGAAAGATACTTCAGAACTGTGTGATGGTCCCATCCTTAGCACAGGTCCTTCTGAATAAGTGTCATCTGACCTCTTGAGCCTTGGTGTATGTAGCTTGATCCATAACTACAATTACTTCTTTGGGCTGTCGACAATAATGGGTTTTACTTGTATAGCACTTCACATTTGGAAACAAATCTCAAAGTCCAACAATAAACAATAAACCCCAATTTTATACATAGGTGGTGTTGTAGCTGCCTGGAAGGCTCTGTCCCCCATAGTGTGGAGACATCTCATGGATTTGTGGGGTGTTTGTTTAAGAGACAAAAATTTTTATCCTTGGAGCCAGATCCTGGTGGAGATTTTATCCTGATTTATGTAAACGTAGCATCTTTACATTGAGGAGGTAACTGTGGCTATTTGCCTCTGAAAGTTGACACGTCATTGCAGTTGGTTTAATCCACCTGTCGCTCACTGTCACAGCACATTGTCACAGGAATGAGATCATGATCTGATTTTTATCACCACATCGCTCGGCCCTACACTGGTGCAGCCGTAGACACACTGATAGGTCAGGAGGCAGGCCTTGTGTTGACTTCAGCCTGTGGAGAATCCTGCCACAGATCCAGAGGAGGATGGAGTCTGAGGGAGCCAAATGCATGGATTCAATTTCAATTCAATTTTATTTATATAGCCCAGAATCACAACAAGAGTTGCCCCAATGGGCTTCACAGTGAAAAACATGGAAACATAATCTGACATAGACATCAGCAAACACATTGTCCCATCCTCAGTCTCTCAATGAACACATGATCCTTGGAGCAGCTTCTCTTCATCAGCCAGGGCTAGGGAGGGCAACTTTGTGGTCTGCAAAAGAAAAAAAGGTAATAGCATCAACCTTTCCTATCTCTGGTTAGCAGGCATGTGTGCACATAGGGCCCTAGGGGGGCTTGAGCACCTGCCCCTTTTTTGCCTCGTATTAAAAAGTGCCCTCTGTGTGTGTCTTTTTTTTTTTTTTGCTTATTTGTTTGTTTGTTTTTTAAATTAATTACATTAATAAATTCCTGTTAGGAATGTAACATAACGGTGGTACAAAAATTCCACGGTATTCTACTGTACCCATTTTCTTGTAATATGGGGTGGTTTGTGTTGAGCCGCCTCTCTGTCCATGTCCGGAGAGAGTGGCCGAGTGAGTGAATGTGAGGAGGAGAAGCCCGTGCACGTCAGGTGTGGACTTATATGAACTTGTCATACAATATTATTCAGCTTAGAGCTAGAGAATAAATTGTTTAAGGCTGTTTAATAGGGGTGTAACAGTACATGTATTTGTGCTGAACCGAAACGTTTGGTACGGGCAAGGGCTGGGTACGTGTGAGTTCATGAAATGTGTATGTTTCCGTGTTGAATTGGTGTGAGAGGGACTACTTTGTGTGCAAGCCATTTTCGAGCGAACCATTGGCACTGGCGGCTGATCCTACAGCCCCGGGTGAGAGGAGCAGCTACTGCGTGCTGTGCACTGTGGCCGGCCCGTAAGATCAGTTGCAGTGTGGCTCTCAGCCCCCAAGTGCTCCAGACATGACTGTGGACTAAACCAGGTCTGAACAAGGTCTAAAATAGGTCTAAACCCGTTCTGAACCAGGTATAAACCACAGTAGCTAAGTAGTTAGCTCCCCCCAATATTTGAGTACCTGCCCTTCTATAATCCTGCGCACATGCCTGCTGGCTAGCATTGGCTAGCACTCTCACCTTACAACAAGTTCTTAGTTCATCACCCAGGCCATGCACGGTGTGGAGTTTGTATAATAATAAATATCTCCTGCTTCTGTTTGCAGAGCTAAAGCTGTGTCATGCTGCAGGACTTGGGCATCGAATGAGCAGTGACGCAAGCCATTCAACAACTTTATGAGCTGTGATGGACCTCTCCAGTGATGAACTGCCATTGGGAGAGTGCTGTTTTGGCATGAGACACTGTCCTTTGGTTGCCAGACTAACAATGTCCCGAGAAATTGATTTTTAAAAGTGGTCTGTCTGCTGTAGAGATCTCCTCCTCCTATCCACTGTATCCTGTGTCAGTGTCTTGTTGTCCAAGCTGCAAATGAAGACAGTTGGTAAGACACTATCCACAGCCTTCTCAGAGTAAAACACTTTGCTGTAGCTGGTTTAAAATGATGCTTTAGCTGAGCTGTGATAATATTCTGAAGTGGAAGGGCTGAACTGCTGCGGTGGAGGTCTGATTCGGTCCTTCATCACTGCCTCAGGGAAACTCTAGGCACTATTTCCACAGCTGAGTATCAACATGAACAAAATAAGACTTATTTGTGAAATCTGTCTTACATTTCTTATATGAACTCCTACCTTTTCCAATACTATGGCTTTAAATAGCAGATAGAAGTTTGACAGTAGAAGGATTACACGTACGGCAGACTTTAATGTGACTTAACTACTTATTTTAATAAAACAAAGTTAAGATCACTTTATTTTGAAGATTTTGTTTAAAGTTTTTCTTCCTGGTTGGAAATCGTCTGAATTCCAGACCACCAACTGTGCTGTACACTGAGCCAAACTCTAGAACTACTTCCTGTGGCATACACCTTTGCTAATTGCTTCTGATTTCTGAAAAAAACTATCATTTATATTTACAGCTGGTATTATCCCACCAAATTAGATCAAAATGACAGAATGATAAAAAACCTAATAAATATACTCAGACTTGAATCAGACTTTTTTTTTATGAAACAGGCTGATGATACCACATCATAAACGCCAAATTAATCCAAATGTATCACTTTTTCTCATTTTTCTCTTCCTTCATTAATCTACACTCATTCACTCCACCCACCCCTCCCGGGCTCCCTCACTCTCATCCATTAGTCCCAATAAAACAAAACAGAACTTGTGAAAAAATGCACAAAATCAACAGTAGAAAATTGTAGCAGAAGTAGTTAAAGTGCCCATGTGACACTTTTTTTACATCAGTGTTCTAATGTAGTTTCCTCATCACAAACAGACCATAAAGCTATAATGACACACACACACACACACACATCACAGCAGAGGCAGGAGAGGCGTCTATTCCCCGGAGCTGGAATCAGTTCATCCGCTGAGATGGGGCCTTTGCCAGTGAACCCAGCTTCATCTCCCCCACAGCAGCCACCTCCAGATCCTCCGGTTAATCCACACATGTCAGTTGAGAAGGAACGGTCCACTTAATTCCCATGATTTGACTGACGAAGAAGTGGAACTCTGCAACTGGCACAGAGATCATCCTAGTTTCTGTATATATACCCGAAGATCATGTGACTGAGGTCGTTACTGAATCACATCCACATCGCAGGTCCTCGCAGATAGTTCGTCTACAGTCGCCAGTAGTTCGCCAACAGTCGTCAGTATTCGTTAATATTCGTCAAGACTTCGCTTTAAGATCGCTGTAACGGCGTCTTTGGATCGCAGCCACCTCGTCAAGACATTGTTAACACATCGCAGAGTGTCACAGAGTATTGTCAATAGTTTGTAAATATATCGCAAAAGAGGAAAACTTGTGATGTCTCCACGAGGTGTTTGCAATATTGCTGTCGCCAGTGCATCGCAAATATGGCAGAGAGTTTGAAATGGGCTTAAACTCACTGCACCTTCACTAGACCCTGGAATTACTATTCTATACTCAACGGAAGATGAAAGGTCGCTGAAAACTACCATTTTGTGGTGGAACAGAGCATTTTGACCTATGGAGATGTCGGCAGACTAATAATAAAGGGTTACTGAAACATGTGTGAATGAAACGGGTCCAGGTCTGTTCTGATGAGGTAACAGCATTTTAACAGGACTAAAAGCTCGTGGGAGTCCATTTTGCGTAAGATGGGCCCTTCAACATGCATGATTTGAAAGTACTTCAGCTGAACTTTTTCATGACAGCCTTATATTTGTCTGATGTGTCCCATCCGCCAGTGACACACCCAAATGTTCTGATCCGTTTAGTGACATGGCTAATGCTAATTTGACTAATCCCAGTGCAGAGTGCGCTGTCCCGGAGAGAGACAGGAGCAGATGACACAGCACTGGCTCTCCAGGAAGTCCACACTACGTCTAATACAAGCTTAAGTCCTCCGTAATGCACTCTTCCTGGCGTAAATAAGCTCTGGAGTGTCACTCAGAGAAGGCGAGGCTCAAGTTTGTCTCTCCAAAATGAAAAGCGAGGGCTCATCACAGTTGCGATTCCACTGTCTTGTACACATTAAAGGGCCCATATGACACTATTTTCTGACCTATGTTTTAATATAGTTTCCTCATCACAAACAGACCTGGAGTTGTGTTTTGTTTCATTCACACATGTTTAACACAAACTCTGCAGATTTAGGCTCTTTGGTCTGTGCCGCTGTATTTGAGTCTCAAACTTAGACTTAAGGCTGCCACACACTGGCTCCCCCGAGTTCAGGGAGGCATGACCCGTCTTTGTGTCTTCGTGTGGGATTTTGAAGCCGCTGAGCTCCTCATGTATGTGGAGTCACTGTTAAATCATAACCACCCAACATCAGTGCCACAGTAATAGCTGCCGCATGCTTAAGAATTGTTTTACCTCCTAGTGTCCAGTGGACAGCACTTTCTAGCTCTTATGTTCACAATGGTGTTCAGTGCTGAACTGGGGATATTATAGACACACAGTGACACTGCCATGTAGTCGTGTCAGAAGAGTCTTAACATACTGTGCTCAATATTCAGTTGCGAGCACAAGGGAAAATTCAAGTGGGAGCTTCATAAGCAAACGCTGAGGTAAGAGGTCCTGTCATATTTTATGGCTTATTCTGATTTAGATATTTATGAATGTGTCATACATCTGTCATGACATCCAAATAAAAAAATAAAAAAAACTTGACATGATGTATTTATCTTGTTGACATGGTTGGGCTGCTGGCTGCAAGCTACAGCTATGTTACAGGAAGTAAGAACAGCTGATATACGACACATCACCACCAACACCGGTGACAGTTCTGAAGACGGCAACAAGGTCAATCCACTTTACTACATCCTCTTCAGACGTGTTTTGATGAGGGAACAATGTCATAACACGGTGGAAAGCTACAATAAGTCTAAACATACAAGAATTTCAGCTACACAATAACATCACAGTATTTCTGTTATCGATCTCTAGATGTAAAACATATTTAATTGTTTCAATAATGGATTTTATGTGGGGCTTTTATTTTGAGAGTGAAGATAGATTTGTGTTTGCATTTGAGACGAATGGGAATCTTTCAGTAAACAAAACAAACCAAAAATATCATTGTCATTATATGAATTCACAAGGACTCAGGGGCATAAAACTATTGTCTGGTGATGGTCCTGTGTGAGTAAATGTGCTCCAAATCGCTGTGGATGACGAGGCTCCAAGTGGCTCAACATCTCCATGAGGGACTTCTGCTGAACTTGGAAAGGAAAAGGAAAATGCCACTTTCAGGTCCCCACATTTGTACAGAAGATTTGAAAGTGGGTTATTCTTGGTCTCACATCTCACTCAATTTTCAGACTATCTTTTTCAAATTGTTGGTTTTCAGATTGTAGAATGTGATGAAGTCTTGTGCCCAGATGGGACCAGAGCCGTTTTCCCTTTTGCTGACCCTGTATTCTCATAAGAAATGTCCAAAAAGTAAATCATCATAATTTCTAAAACAGACAAAAAACAGAATGTTGAATGTTGTGATGTCATCTGAAATCCAGCAATACAAATTACCCACATTATCATTTTTATAAAGAACGTCAATCTGAATCATTAATTAGCCTATTTGTCTTGTAATCTTTATGTATGTTGTTCACATGTGTGTACTGTATGTTTAAAATAATCTGTATGTATGTATATATGCAATAAAATTAAACAACAAAAAATACACACATCAACAATCAGTCAATGGACTTTAAGCACTTTCATCTCACAGAAAGAAGGTCCTGGGATTTCAGGACTGTTTGGTGGCTCCATGTGGGTTCCTCAGGGTTCCTCACCATCACCCTGGCCAGGCCTACACACTCTTCTGCAATATTTATGAAGATGTGAGTCCAATAGGATAGTCCAACCAGGAGGACGTTTGAAAACATGCGACGACGACTTCCGGTGTAGCTCCCGACACTGGGCTGTATGTGCTGTTTAGAATCATCTGGAATGTGGCGCCCTCGTCTCTTCAGTGCGCTCGGAGTTGTGCGTCAGTGGGGAAATGGTGAAAACTGAGGTATGGCTAGAACTGTTGATTCGCCGAACGTAACGGAACGCTACAATAACATGGAGATGAAGAAAACTGGGACATTTTCTCATTTTTCCAACATTTTGTCAGACTTACTACTGAGAACAGAGCCCAGAGGAAGTTGTCATCGCATGTTTCCAAAAGTCTTCCTGGTTTGTGATGTAAGCGTGAATAGAGCCTATAGCAGACATGTCCAAACTATGGCCCAAATGTGGCCCTCAGACCAATGGTTTTGGTCCTCAGGCTTCCAGGTGAATTGGCCCATACTACTGCAAGTCGTACTTTTTACTGCATGTTTTTGAAATCTACCTTTATCAAGCAAATTTACTGTATCCTTTTGAGGGTCTGAGCCTGAACAAAGGTCTGGAGGGTCATTCAAACCTGTTATAAATGCACAGATTTGAATTACTCACTGTTTTGACCACCAGTTTATGACCCTCGATCGGCCCTCACACTGGTCTGTGTTTTAATATGTGGCCCTTGATGAAAAAGTTTGGACACCCCTGGCCAATTGATACCGATTTCATCTCACACAGTTCAGATGGGCGTGATTGAAAAGTGGATTAGCAAATCAGCGACGTGCATAATCCATCTTTGTGTAGGTATGTCACAATAACACATTTTGAAGCATGTTATATCACTACAGAGAAATATTGTGATAAACGATAATATTAACACTACTTTGTGACACAAAATGTGTGACAGATAATGCCAGTTCGCGGGGGCAGTTTGCTGCCGAATCCTCATAGCACCTGAACCCCCTATGAACCCCTCTGCAGGTGGTGAGCCCACAGGAATAATGCCAGTTAAAATGTTTTAAATAGACAGTATCAAGTATTAAAAGGCCTGAGGTGTTGTCAGTAAATGGCAGAATGAACCAATAATTAGCCATAAAAGTTATTCTGGCCTCTTTAAAACTACCACAGGGGATTGAAAAACATGACACATTTCTACTGAATCAATGAGCAATGGATTAAACTCTCAAAATGTTCCTCTAAATGATGGTGACCAGTGAGCTCTTTTGTTTCCGATGTGTCACCAAAATAAACGGTGCTGAGTGGTTGGCTCTGTCTGTTTGGACTGAGACAGAGAGGAGGAGGTGACCAGACTGAGACCTTCTGTAGAGAATATTCAGAGAGAACCCGTCTGGAGCTCAGGCAAACACTAGGTACTCCTGACCATGCAGGTGCCCCATTCTCTGGACTCCTCGACTCAGTGGCATTGGGTCAAATGCAGACACAAAAAAAAACCTTTAAAAGGGTTGACATCAGTAGAAGGGCTTCGAGATTAATCACAATCAAATTGAAATTGCAGTTTGAATGGACAGGATTAGCTAATTGTGAGGTTTGAAGCAACACAATTTCCTCCACAAACGACTCCGGACTTATTCCACAGAAAAAAATGCTTAACTTGGAAGTTTAGATCTGTACAAACATGTTCTGCAATGTGATTCTTGTATTACTTTCTCAGTTCAGAATTCATTTTTACGTTAATACTCCTGAACCGAAAGTGTGAACTTTGAACAGAATCCTATTATTAAAATATAAATTGCAAATCTGGCCACATTTGCAACTGTCAAAAAAAATGCAATTCAATATTTTCGTGAACAGACGGTGTTCCTCAGTGGTCTGTGTTTGACTGTGTTTACGTGTGCCCTCTGCTCGCTCATGCTCAGATGCCCTCCCGCTCTGATTGAAGCTGTGTGAGGACGGGAGCTGCTCAGAGCCGTGCAGCGGTGGAGGATTGACACAGTGACACTTACCTCCGTCTGCCTGATTACTGCTGTTTGATGTGGCGGCTCAGACCAGCCCTGCTCCTGTGAGAGCCCAGGACACAGCTACACACACCCACTACACACACCCGCTACACACATCCGCCACACACAACAGCCTCTTGCACACAAAATCCTCACACGCCTGCTACACACAACAGCCTCACACAGCAGCTTCACACACCAGCCCTTTAAAGAAGACAAGCCTTAACCTGCAGATAGAGACACATCCAGGACAGAACAGGCCTCATGTGAAGCAAAACAACATTTGCACAGACAGTTTTCTCAAATAAAGCAATTAAAGACTGGAATAATATCCCACCTGAAATAAAAAATCAAACTAACTTTGCCACTTTTACTCGGGAACTTAAAAAGTGGTTATGGGATGGTCAAACCTGTCAGCACTGACACTGTGTATTTATGTCCATCTTGGACCAGTGTCAGTTGGTCTTTTCTCCTGTTCCTATGGATTTCCATTGGTCTGTGAAAAATGTGCAGTGGAATTTAAACATGTGTAAATATGAAGTAATCTGACGGATAAATGGACAGATACAGAGTGAAATGCAGTGAATGATACAGTGGTTTTATAATTGTCTGATGGTGTTTGACTGTGACTGTATAACTGAGGTTTGAATGTTGGGGAAGTTTTAGATAAATTTAGAGACTTATAGGGGAATGTGCCCTGTTTGTTTATGTAAAAAGGGACTACAGATGGAAACGAGCTATTCAGCTATAATCTGGTACAGTGCATCTCTGTCTTTCGATTTAATGTTTCTGTGCATTGTCCCTCAAATAAAGATTAAAGTAAGTAAGTAAGCTCAGAACCTCCAGAATTTCCTCCCTGAGCTGCAGAGGCTGCACTAGCACTGCCTCATGTCTGGTGCAGGTGCTGGAGTGTAGGGAGTGAACGTTCAGATCAGAGAGTTGGTGGCGTGTACTTACATGTACATCTGAGCAGTATTCATAGTAGTTGTTAAATGTATCAGTGTGCTCTTGGGCAAGACACTCTGAACTGAATGATGAGATGCAGTAGGCTTTTCCTTAGTGCTTTTAAATAGCATCACAGAAGTCGCATGAGTTGGGAGTAATAGTCGTACCCAAAGTTTTAGTGACTAAGTGTGGGAGTAGTAGCTGCAAACAAACTCAAGATTATGTTCTGGATCACCCGTCCCGTTTAGCTCACTTGATTCAAAACTAATCTACTGTGCTGTGTTCTGTCTGCAACAAATTGTCATTACTGTAGTTTTTATTGTCAGAGAATCAGGAAGTGTGCTTAGCATGGTAGTTGTTGTTAGTTATATGTGCTTATAAAGTCATCATAGTGAATAATTGGGATGCTCAGAATGCATGAGGTAAGTAAGGAACAACTCTGGACCACTGCGCACAGTTTCTAATGAACCAGTTCTGCTTTTCACATTTTTAAGACACACGGACCACAGCACCTTTAACCTGCTTCCAAGGGCCTGACAGGTTTGTAAAATGAGAGGATTTGGAGCATGTTCACACAATGAGATCACTACGCCTGACCGGCTTTTCCCTTGTACTCACTTTATTTCACCTGCTCTGGAGAGACAGACACGTCCTCCAGCTCCACAGTCCAGCTGATGAGGGACGGGATCAGAGACAGAGACATGAGGAGGTCCAGGAGGCCTCAGGGAACAGGCCTCAGTTCACCCTCCACTGCACTGAGGACAACTCGGATTAGATACATGATGTTTCAGGCTATACCTAACGTTCTTATAAATGCACAGGAGGCAAAAGAGAGAGATTGACTTTTATATGAAAACTTCGATCTTGGAAAGTGTGACTGTGGCTAAAAAGTGGGTATTACACCTCTGTGGGGTATTAACTGCTAACTGCATTTAGACCACTCTCCTGTCATTTATGGTTTGGTTTTGTAGGTCCAAACTGAACAGGTGGTCCTACACACTCGGTGTTTACCCATGGTGCTTTGTCACTGCGGGAGGACCCTGGGGTTCAGGTGTAGTCTGGAGCTGTGTCGAACTGGTCCCTCGTTCTGGATCAGCATCTGGGACTATTTCACTTTCTCCACACAGTGAAATGACCAGACATTTGTTTCTTAAGTACGTAGTTTACCCGGCCACCTTCTGTCTCTGGCACCATGACACAGACACTGGCATCACCAGTTACTGAGGCGACTGTGGGCTCAGAGTCAGACCTTCTGTGTTTGTCACTTGTTTGGTTTGAATCAACCCAGATGATATGTGATGAATTAAAGGGGTCCATTCAGTGATGGTGGATTCACGGGAAGAATGTCCGTCATGAAACATCACTCCATACAACACGACTTCATGTGTGCTCACCTTAAAGATACGCCATTTCTTTTTCAATTCAATTCAATTAAATTTTATAAATATTTTTGTAGCGCCCAAAATCGCAACAACAGTTTCCTCTAAGGGCGTTCCAAGATTTTGATGAGTAAAACATAGAAACAAGACGGAGACTTGGCAGCGAGAACAGGAATACACCCACTTGAATGAACTGTGCCCACCAGATTGTTCCGTGTTTGGGACCCCGCGTGTTGCCCGGCGTGGAGGCGGACTCGCTCTCATCTACCGGGACAGCTTCTCCTGTAGACTTATGAAGCCGGACCCTTTCCACTCATTTGAGCTGCAGTTGGCTGAGGTTGGTCATACTGACTCATTTTATTGTGTTTTAATATATAGACCTCCTGGTCCTGCACGTGCGTTCTTGGATGATTTTTCTGAGTTTCTATCCTCTGTTATCAAACTTGAGAAAGTTCTAATTCTTGGGGATTTTAACATACACATTGATGACCCTTCTTGCAGTGCGGCCTCTGAGTTACTGTCACTCACTGAGTCCTTTCATTTTAAACAGACAAACCCACACATAAGAAAGGACATATATTGGACCTTGTTTTTTCCTTTGGCCTTAACATAGACCAGCTCAGTATTGTGGATGTTCATGTTACAGACCACAGCTGTGTGTATTTTAATTTGTCTTTTGATGTAGATCGCCATCCGCATAAAGTGATTTCTCAAAGGCGAATTATAAATCAAACTGCAGTTGAGAAATTCTCTGAATTACTTGAACCAACTTGTTGTGACAGTTGCAATGAAGCGGATTCTTTTGCCCAGTCTTTTAATAACCATTGCCTGTCTATCTTAAATGAGGTTGCTCCTGTTAAGATCAAAATATCTCCTCCTAATAAACCCTGTCCGTGGATGAATGAGAACATCACGGCTTTTAGGAGAACATGTCGTCAGGTAGAGCGCCTGTGGAAATCTACAAAGCTTGAAGTGCACAGACTACGTTTAAGAGAGTTGATTTCATCGCTGAATGAAATAATTAAACAGGCCAGATCGGATTATTTTTCTAATCTTGTGAATTTAAACAAGAAAAATCCAAAAATCTTGTTTGATACCATCCATAACATTGTATCACCTTCAGCTCCGCTGGTGCCCATACACACAACAGAAGACTGTAACACATTTTTAAACTTTTTTGTGAAAAAGTTTGACGATATCAGGGCAAATGTGAAGCCATGTCCGGATAGTACCCCCAGTGTTGGTTCTCCGTTGTGCTCTTGGTCTTCATTTATGCCTGTGACTTTGGAGGATGTTAGTGCTTTACTAAAAAAGATGAAACCCTCTTCCTGCCCACTTGATGTTGTACCCACCTCACTGTTTTTAAAGGTGTTTGATATGATTGGTCCACATATTGTCAGATTGATAAATATTTCTCTGTCAGCTGGGGTAGTACCAAGGTCTCTCAAACAGGCAGTTTTAAGTCCTTTTCTGAAGAGGCCAAATTTGGATCCATCAGAGCCAATTACAGGCCAATATCAGAATAGCCTTTTCTAGCGAAGGTTATCGAGAAAGTAGTTTCAGGGCAGTTGACTTCTTTTCTGAATAGTCAGTGTCTTCATGATAAGTTTCGGTCTGAGTTCCACTGAGACTGCCCTGTTAAAGGTCTCTAATGATATATTAATGGCTGCAGACTCTGGTCAGTACAGTGTATTGGTTTTATTAGATCTGTCCTCAGCTTTTGACACAGTTGACCACAAAATACTGTTATGTCGACTGCAAAATGAGAGAGGAATTTCTGGGACTGTTCTTTCATGGTTTTCTTCTTATCTGACCAACAGAACTTTTGCCATGTTTGTGAATAATATAATGTCTGAAGTCACGGTGTCCCTCAGGGCTCAGTCCTAGGCCCAATTCTGTTCCTTTTGTACATCAGCCCTCTCGGTAAAATTATAAGCACCTTCAAAAATGTGTCTTACCATTTGTATGCTGATGACATCCAATTGTACTGCTCCTTCAATGATTCAGGGTTACACAAGTTAGCTGAGCTCTTAAATTGTGTCTCATCTATTGAGGACTGGCTTGCTCAGAACTGTCTTCAATTAAATTTTAGGAAAACTGAAACTCTGATCATTGCTCCTGAACAGAAAGTTCCTTTGATCAAACAACACCTGGGTTCTCTGGGCTCCTCTTCCCAGCCGAGCCTTAGAAATCTTGGTATTCTATGTGACCAGTCAATGTCCCTGGACAGACACTCAAGACTTTTGGTTAAAAACTGCTTCTACCATCTGAGATCTATCTCTAAACTGAGTGCAATTTTATCTAAATCTGATCTGGAATTGATTATCCATGCTTTTATTTCTTCTCATTTAGATTATTGTAATTCTCTTTTTACTTGTTTTAACAAATCTGCAGTCACTCGTCTCCAGTTAGTCCAGAATGCTGCAGCGAGGCTTTTAACAGGAACCAACAGAAGAGCTCACATCACTCCGGTTTTATCTGCTTTACATTGGCTACCTGTCAAATTCAGAATTGATTTTAAAATGTTAGTCTTGACTTTTAGAGCTCTTAATGGACAGGCCCCTGAATACATTTCAGAAATGTTGTTCCCTCACACCTCTGGCCGCTCCCTCCGGTCTTCAGGCCAAAACCTCCTGAAGGTCCCAAAGGCCCGATTTAAAACTCGAGGAGACCTGTCCTTCAGGCAGTCGCCCTCTGAACTGTGGAATGCCCTGCCTCTGTCTCTTCGTGTGGCTGAATCTGTTGATTCTTTTAAAAAGCAGCTAAAGACACTATTATTCAAACAAGCTTTTAGTTAATTCACTGCTCTTTGTCTTATTTACCTGTTTTAACATTTATTATTGTTGTTTTGCACTTCATCTATTTTTACTGCACTCTGTAAAGCACTTTGTGATTTTATCTGTGAAAGGTGCTATAGAAATAAAGTTTACTTACTTACTTACTTACATACACACAGACATATCAAAACAGGAATAAACAACATTCATGCAAAGCAGCAATTGAAACATGGTCCAGTCATCCCCTGTCCTTAGACCCTCCTTCTCAGCAAGGAAAAACTCCAAAAAACCCAGGGTCCTGGGAAAAAGAAGAAACCTCGGGGAGAACTACAGTGAAGGAGAGATCCACTCCCATGGACGGACAGGCTATAGATGTCCAGGCCCTTGGGCCAGTTCAGTATGACCACAGCTACCCAGGTGGGGGAGGAGCCGGGGAGGAGGAGGAGCCAGGCGAGGAGGAGGAGAGGGGTCCAGCTGTCATCAGGCGTCTGAAAGAGTTCCACTCCACAGGGGGAGTGGGACAGGGGACAACATGTGAATAGCAATGAACAAACTACAGATGAGAACATAGTGAGTGATGCTGATGAGAAAATAGGAGGAAACAGAGGACAGTGCTCAGGTTGCCACACTTCCCCCAGCTTGTTATCTCCTGCAGCAGCTTATCTTAGTGACATCAACTAAGTAACCTGGTCATAAGCTATTCCGAAGAGGAAGGTTTTAAGCCTGGTCTTAAATAAAGAGACTGTGGAGCCTGTTTAACACCAACAGGGAGTTGATTCCATAACACAGGAGCTTGGTAACTGAAGGCTCTCCCCCCACTGTACTTTTAGACACTCTAGGAACCACTAATAATCCTGCATTCTGAGAGTGAAGTGCTCTATTTGGCTGATAGGGGACAATGGCATCCTGAAGATATGATGGGGCCATATTGTTTAAGGCTTTGTATGTCAGGAGGAGAACTTTGAATTTAATTCTAAACTCGACAGGAAGCCAGTGCAGTGATTTTAACACAGGACTGATGTGATCACGTCTTTTAGTTCCTGTTAGGACTCTGGCCGCTGCATTTTGGACCAACTGGAAGCTTCTTAAAGTACCTTTAGCGCAGACGGTGAGCAGAGAATTACAGTAATCTAGTCTGGATGTAACAAATGCATGGATAAGTTTTTCGGCATCATTTTTAGGCAAAATATTTCTGATTTTAGTTATGTTTCGCAGTTGAAAATATGCAGTTTTACAAGCTTGGTTTATATGAGCTGTGAATGAGAGATTTTGGTCAAATACGACTCCAAGGTTTTTTACAGTAGAGCTAGAGGCTATACTCACATTGTCAAGTGAGATTATCTGGTCGGACAGAGAATCTCTCTGACCTTTAGGACCGACAACAATGACCTCTGTTTTTTCAGGGTTTAAGAGCAGGTAATTCAGGGTCATCCAGGTTTTGATGTCCTTCACACAGGCACTGAGCTTATCGATTTGATCTGATTAGGTTTCATTGATAAGTACAGCTGAGTGTCATCAGCATAGCAGTGGAAATTAATGCCATGTTTTCTGATAATGTTACCTAATGGCAACATATACAGAGTAAACAGGATTGGACCAAGCACAGATCCTTGTGGAACACCACAAGCTACTTTAGAGCAGGGACAGGTGCACTGGTTTACACTAACAAACTGGTACCTATCTGATAGAGAGGATATAAACCATTTGAGGGTGGTCCCTCTGACACCTATGTCACATTCTAACCTCTGCAGTAGAATGTTGTGATCAATGGTGTCAAACGCTGCACTGAGGTCCAGTAGGACCAGGACTGAAGCCAGCCCGTTATCAGCAGCTAGTAGCAAATCATTTGTCACTTTAAGCAGAGCAGTTTCTGTGCTGTGGTGAGCTCTGAAACCAGACTGAAATTTTTCAAATAAATTATTGTCCTGCAGATGGTGACAAAGCTGTTTCACCACAACTCATTCCAGAATCTTTGAGAGAAATGGAAGATTCGAGATAGGTCTGTAGTTGGCTAGTTCATCAGGATTTAAGCTAGGTTTTTTTAAAAGCGGTTTAATTACAGCATATTTAAAGGACTGAGGAACAAAGCCATTTTCTAATGACATATTTATTATGTTATGGATGGAACCTATTATTAAGTGGAGCTTCTTTGAGGAGTTTGACTGGAATAGGGTCGAGCAAACAAGTTGATGGTTTGGACGACATGATGACTGAGGTAATCTCCGCCTCATCGACAGGAGTAAATTTGTCTAATGCTGTTAGAGGATTTATGTGGGATATTGGTGTTACAGACTGGATTTGCTGAATTTGCTCGGGGCTGATTTTTGGAGTGGCTTCGTTGATCTTGTCTCTAATGGTGTAATTTTGTAATCGAAGAATTCAAGAAAGTCACAACTGAACTTTGAGGGGAGAAGAGAGAGAGAGTTTGTCAGCCTGGCTACAGTGCTGAACAGAAATCTGGGGTTGCTTTTGTTTACATCTGTTAGGTTTGAATAGTATCTGGTTTACGCTTTTCGCAGAGCGGCCTTATCACAGAGCTCTGAGCAACTGTGTGTTTGTGCTTCTGACTGATCTGGTCGCACATAATAACTGTGTGTGTTTTCACCTCTCTGCTCAGCATGTCCACCTCCCTGACACTCTGCGAAGATAGACTGTGATTTATGAATGGATGATTACTGCTCTATGCATACATGAGGGTTTTCTGACTTTTGTACACACATCCTGTTTTATAAATTGGAGCCTTGAACCCGTTTTGGCAGAGTGGTAATAAGGTAAGACTTTATTCTCTTCTCTGGTGGCACCACCTTCTCTGTCCAGGTATAGATTAATTTAATGCCAACCTGGGGAACATTCCGGACGAAGCCAAAACAACTGCATGGAGCCAAACTGATCCTTCCCCGAAAATGTACTATTGCACCTGTAAAGTCTACTGTGCATTTTCTGGTGAATATCGAAAATCTGATACTGATCAATACTAAAACTAGTATCAAAACTCATCTGAGTCCCATCCACAGGACAGACATGAACCTTTCCTGAATCACTTAAAAATAATCTTATGTATTAAGTATATGAACTAGTATATGCTCATTAGGGAGGTCCAAAAAACAAAGTTCTAGATAGTTTACCTCCCAAGGTCTTAAGTGAGTCTACCTATGTTTAGGGGCAGCTCAAGCTTGATATTTTGGAAACCTAAGTTCCCTTTACAAAGAGTCACAGTCATTCTTAAGATGTCTGCCTCTATCTGATGTCAAAGTTAGAGGAGGAGATACATGGAAGCAAAAGCCCTCACGTGGCCCGGTGCTCCACGTGTTTCTCCATCGTCATGTTTATGGTCACATTTTAATACAGCGCTTTTCCACCTTCAAGGCTCAAAGTGCTTTACAACAAGGAAGCACTCACCCATTCACACGCCGATACAACAGCATTTATCTGTGGGGCTGGAAACACACCGTCAACCAGTGCATCATGTATTGATGTTTATGTCAAGAGCGGGATTCAAACTACCAACTTTCAGATAAGTGGACAAACACTCTACCGACCGAGCCATTACCACTAAGAGATTAGGTCATGTGGCAGCATCGTTTGGGAAGAAGTCCTAAGCTTCTGGCAGAATCCCAACAATCAGAAAGGATCATGGGATTGAAGATATTGTTTCACAGTTCTCTGAGTGGAAGTCACTAAAGAAAAACAGCAATAAAAGCATAAAGCAAATATACAAATTAAAGTTTATTTTCTTTAATTCAAATTTTCATTTAAATACACTGTATTTACCTTCTATAAGAATTTGTCATCATTTAATACTGTGTGTACAGCTAACCCTATGAACGCCAAATGATCCAAGCAAAACTTTAGTGTTCTTGAGCTGCCTCTAAATATGAACCATCCGGTTGATATTTTACATGGAATATTTTTCATGGGTTAAACTCAAATGCAACATTGGGAGGGAAGAAATTTGAAACGTTTTTTAAACCCTAACGCCCATGAAGCAGTATGGAACCTACCTGGACCACTGAGAGAGTCCACACATATAAGAGCACATGGGAATAGAAAAGAAAATACTACCATTTAACGTTGAAAATTATATCCTATCGTCTAAATAAAAAGTAGTGTTATTATCATTGTGGTATCCGAATCTGTAGGGAATATTGAGTTTATTCCTCAGTATCAAAACTGAGCATCATGACAGTACTGGTGTGAGCCTGATTACACATAAACTCTCCATAACACAATGGACAAACTGAGCGAGGCCCTGCTGAGTCCAAGCAGAAATCAGGTGGTGCACACTTCCCACTGGATCATTTGAATTATGGCAAATCCTGGCATAACCTGCAAGTTATCAGTCGGAACACACGGCTCAAACTTCGGAAACACTTAATTCGGTGTCCTCACTCTACTCCACCCACAGCTCACTGGAACTTTCTTGGCGCTGTAACTTCCACGTTTGTACAAAACATTCCAGATCAAAGCTGGGCCCTCCGGAGGCCTGCTCGCCAGTCAGCTCCCCCCATCTCAGTCCATCTCTCCGGGGAACGCACCGCGACACAGCCAAAACATCCAAGCGTCTACCTCGAACTACCGCCACCAGCTCCACTGATAACCCCAGCTCCAGACCGCTCCAGCCAGCTCCTATCAGGCACAGCACTCGCCCCGCCGCCCGTCTCCACCCGCCCTCTCCGCGCCGCTCTTTGACAGGGAGAATTGAAGTGGGGAGGTGCTGGGAGGTTAATGAAGCGCTCCCTGCCTGCCTGACCTTTCGCCGGCCCTGGTGCAAATCACGGCGCAGCGCAGTTTTTTTTTTTGGACGTTTTTAAATGAAAGCCTTTAAATAATTTATCTAACGACGATTCCCCGAAGGCCCTTCATTAGAGATGGGCTGTGACATTTCCCTCTCCCCTCACCGCCCAGACTCTCTCCAGCTCTGGGACTGTCTGCTGTTGTCACACTGCTCTCTGACCACACTCAGCCCACGCTCAGGGCGCTGGTTTAGGGCACAGCATCAGACATGGACCAGTTGGAATGTGCTTGTTTTTAGTATTTCTTTTGATATATACATTAGCAAAGTACACGTCCAGAGTTTCTGCCTGGAGTCACTGCAGCAGACGTGGTGCGTTTACATGAGGATAATATAGAATGAAAGTGGTTGGACTGGTGCTTTAGAGGAAATTGTGTAATTTAGAACCGTATTGGTGTCACTGAAGTCAACTGAATTTATCATTATAGGGGTGAAATAACCACATTTTGGTTTATTTTATTTTAAATGTAATTGATGACAGAGCTTAAAGTCAAAATATACAAGAATCAAAGAGTTAATACAAACAAGTCCCCCTGTTACTCCATTAACAAACTGACATACATACATTTATTAGAGCAGTTTATGTGTCTGAGCTGGTAATTTTATTAATTTATATGTGCACTTTGAAGGAGCAGCTTCTCATCTCATTATACTGTGTATAATGACAATAAAGGCTTTCTATTCTTCAATTCTACATCAGCTCAGTGGTTCCCAAACTGGGACTGGACCATAGACTGTACATATAAATGGACGTAGCTAACGCGCTAGCTGACACATTTCAAACAGGAAGTTTGCATGTGGCTCTTTCGGCTTCTACAAGCTCTGGCTCCCTTTGACTTACACTGGAATATTGTCTCTCCTCCCTCTGTAACTGCTGCTGTGAACTCTGCATGATCCTGGTGTTTTTTTTTTTTTGTTTTTTTGCTTTTTTGTTCACTATTTTGTCTGTTTAAAAAATCCTATTCATAACATTAACTATGATATCGTACATCATAACTAACAGACTCTCTATTGTATATAATAGAGAGTCTGGCTCCAAAATCTCTCCTAAAACTGCGAGCAGTGCGAGAGGATTTCAAAATACTAAATTCTGACACTATCTTTATACTTTTTTTTTATTGAAAAAGTATGTTTTAGTGGAATTCAGTTGTCTAGGATCCAGAACACACTTCTTCAGCACTTAACAAAGATGTGAGTGTGGTCAGCGGTGAATCTCCGTTTTCAGGCGGCCATGACTGACAGGTGGATTAGCCAATCAAGGACATGCAGGGTCTGTCCATATCAGAAAAAATAAAGGAAGAAGAAATACCACAGTGGATTGATAAAAGCACTAAACTAAACTCTGTTAAGTGTTAATCTGAGGTGAGATTAATTAGATTTTATTTGAAAAAAAAGAAAAAAACACTGAACAGCCGACTGGGCTCGAGGTACTGCAGAGGACCAGACTGTACAAATACTATAAATACATTACTAATATAGATACAATGACATCTAATTGTGAATGGTTTTGCGGCACACCTAATTCAATTAGATTTAGATTCACTCTAACCCATTGCTGGTAACATAAATGTTTCCTTGGGCAACACTTAAAAAATACTCCAGCTGTGGTTGTTGTAAGTGGTCTCTCTCTCTCTCTCTCTCCATCCCTTCATCTTTCTCCCCTAAATACCTCTTCTGTTCTTTATCAATCATCTCTTTCATCTCCTCTCTCCTCGTCGCGTTCTCATATCTCTCTCCATCCATTTCCCTTTCTCTATTTTTACCCCCTTCATTTTCCCTTCTTCCCTTCCCTCTCATCTCTCCTTTTCCTTATCGCCCCCTCCTCTCTCCTCTCTCACAGTGACATCCCTCTGCCGGGGTGACAGGCGTGAGAGCCCAGATGTGATTGTGTTGGCACCGATAGAAATGGATCTTATTTAATGTTTAAAAATGTGATACTATAGATGACACATGAGCAGATTACTGTGAGGAAAGCACAATTACCCCCTTAAACGCACCGTACGGCATTTTGACCGCCTCAAAAACATGAAAAACACAACGAGCTCCTTTTATTATAGATCTCATAACCTTAGGAGTCCAACGCGAACAGCCACGTTTCATAATTAGATGCAAACAGCAGATTTATTTTGACCTCAAAAGCTCCTCATCCAACACATCTGGACCTGGGCAAAGACAAATTTGGTTCAGAAATGATTTGCAGACTCTTTAAATGTCCTCATCATTTTATTATATTCATGATTTTTTTAAACTTTGGAAATTGTCAGTGAAACTTTATAACTCAACTTCACAGTATAAAAGCTACACTTAAAAAACAAATAGCTCGAGGAAAAGGTGATACAGACGCTTAAAAATATGAATTTATTTGCTTTGTTTTATCACTCGACCGTGGAGTGAGACAGACTAAAGCTCCAGGCTCCGTTTGGTTTCACAGAACAGAGTTTCTGTTGCTACTAAACTGTACACGGTCTTTGAATTGCCCCAGACCTTCTAAATCCTAAATGTGTGATGCCTTCAGTGTCAAGTACTACATGACAGCGCAAAAAACTGCTCCGATTACAGCCAAGGAGTTTCCCATTAAAAACACCTACAGCTACAGGGAGGAGTTTTCTCAGTCAGTCTTTTGTGACGTCACGTAGTACTTTAGTCCTCCAGACTCCGCCCCTCATCACTCTCCCCTTTAGTCCTGGTGTTTAGTTCCACTTTAAATGAATGGATAAACTTTGGCCCATAGGCAAGTGCAATACATCAAATCCAAGGGTTGCAAACCTCTGTATGAACGACCTGAGCAGTGGTGAGATGACAGTAAATGAACGAGTGAATAAAATACATAAAATACAACAAAATAAAATACAGGAATACATTTGTCCTGTCATTAAAATAGGATCAAGGCAATCACTGATTATTAAGCAAGACACTTCACTCTGACTGGTGAAGACAGGAAGGGCATCTGTGTGGCCCCCACCCTCTCTGGTTTAACAGAAGTACTACAATATAACTGAACCTGTGTCTCCAGAGCATTAACCTGCAGACAGAGGCACAGCGGCTGAGCGGCTCATGCTTCATGTGTGGAAGCTCAGCTAATGGAGGTCAGATAAATACAAACACAAATCATTCTGTGGGACAGGATCAGCACGAGAGGCCGAGGCAATACCACCCTGATGGTTCTGTTCACCCACAAACACTCACAGGAAACTGCCCTGAATGATCTCAGTAACACAGATATAGAAATAGATTAGGACCTAATCTATGGGGCGTCAAACTCATTTTGGTCCGGGGGCCGTATACAACCAATTTTGACTCCAAAGGGGCCGGATCAGAAAACTCATGGCATATATACCCCAAAAATAGCAATAAGTCCAAATATTTGTGCAGAGAAACGCAAATCTATTACAGACATTTTATATTTTATTTTATTTTACAAAATATTATAATATTATGCTAGGTCAGGTTGCTTTCACAGCAGCATCACGAACCTCTTGGCTCCGGGTGAAAACAGACGTCTGTTTCTTCAGTTTCAGCAATAATTCGTTTATCTTCTGTCTTCTCAATTCTCCGTTCAAGTTATTGTATTTTTCACAGTGTCTCGTAGTGGTGTTTAAGATCATATTCCTTGAGCGCCGCCACTTGTTGCAAACACACCATTCATGTTCACCTAATCATTAGGTGAACATGAATAATCCAGACACTTACACAGGCTCTTTTCAATTCTGTTCAATAACAGAAACTGTATTAATCCTGAGCAGACACCATATATATGAGTGATTCCTGAGAAGAATAAGGAAACTTTTAGCTTTTATCATCAAACTTTAAACAGTAAGTTTAAGTCATTGATTTATGTTCTATGTTCTGTCATGTAGCGAACAACAATAGAGTCGCAATTTAATGAAATCCACTTTACTTTATGCTAGTTAAGATAAGCTAATGTTAGCTTTTGTAATTGTTTGAGATATTTTGTCATTTTATTTCAGAAATAGTCAATCGGGGGAAAGCGGGAAGGAAACGCACCAGCTGTCAGTCAAACCTGTTGCTAACGCTCGGCTGCAGCGACCTCAGGGAATGAAGGCGTCTGATTGGTCCATTATTTATGTTCATATCTTAATTTAGGAACAAAATTGCGAAATGAAAAATTCAGGATCCTGTGTCGCGGCTTCATACAAACTTGTTAAGGCCAAAATGACGAGGCCACAGCAGCAGTTATGGAAAGACGGACGATAAGATCTCAGTGTGAGTCACTGGGAAAAAGGGAGAGAAGGAGCCGGAAGAGCCTCCTGGAGCACTTCCTGTTTGGCACAGCTTGCGCTTTACCTATGTCCACATATGGTCTATGATCCTGAGAGAAATTCAAGTTTCACAGCAGCAAACCTTTGCAGTTTTGCTGCGACATTTCCACTGCGAGTCTCTCCTGTGTGTCTCAGTGCAGTTTATCAGGAGGTCAGGGAGGGAAGAAGGTTCTATCTGCTTGAGCCAATCAGAACACAGAACACAGCCCAGTGCTTTGGAACGGTGCTGTTCCATCCATGTTCTGCTACAGAAGACAATACTTTTGGTCTAAAAATAACATTTCAGCACAAATTTCAGATACATTTTTATCTGTTTCAAGTCATTATAAATGGCAAACATAAAATCAAATGAAAGTTGAAGTTTTATTCATACTTTTGATATGTTTTGAGCAAGTATAATGCTGTTATAATGCTAACTAACTAAAGAAAACTACTTCAAGTCTAGGCAGTCTAGAAAACGAAAAAGAAGTGAATAAGTTAATATCCATGTTTATTTATGACTGAACAGCAAAAGTTTATTTCTGAACTGTTATTTGAATAATATTTGCATATTTGTAAATGGATGTTTATCATATACAACCTGCTTAATCATTTAAAATTAAATGTTGTCATAATGTTTCACATTTGACTTTTAAATATGGTAAATGAATTAGAAAGTTCTGCCTGTAAAAGACCACTTCCCAGCACACTCACTTTCACAAATGTCACAGATGTCATTTTCTCACTTTCCACTCTCCTCAGGGCCCTATATTTCCACGTAGAAATAAATGGATCCTCTCTTGTGTTTCTGTTGTCGAGGTGCTCAAAACTTTAAACCTAAATATCTCACAAGTACAGAACACAGACAGAACCTTCTAAGGGGACAAATTGTTTTCAACTAAATATTAATGTCCACCCCAAGTCTACTTATCTCCCCATAAAAGCCCCGACACACTGCTGGTATCAGGACAGGCCTCATGTGAATGCTCAGAACCTCCAGAATTCTGAGCTGCAGAGGCTGCACTAGCACTGGCTCATGACAGGTGCAGGTGCTGGGGTTCAGGGAGTGACCGTTCAGAACAGAGACATTTTAGGTTTGAACACACTGGATTTCAGCATTTCAGCACTGACTGGGACCCCAAACGAGAGTCATGTGTGGGTCATTCTGCTTTCTGATTGGATAGTTGTCTTGAACCAAAACACCAAATTCTAACATAAACCACTTGGCCGTCATGTCCAAAGTTTTATGTATGTTATTTTAGCAGCGTCCCTTTTGCATGGGCACTTGTGTGGCGCTGCAGACAGAGCAGACTGTGTGTGAGGCTGCACTGTACAGCTGGGCTTTTAGAGCACGAGGGAGGAAGAAGAGACAGACATCACAAAGAATCTCCCCAGACACTGTTTATGGCTGTTAAGGTGGAGGTGGACTGTTCAAAATGCCCTATAGAGTAAATACAGAACATGTTTAATGTACATCGCCATGTTATCGTTTATTGTTCTGAAAAGGTGATATGGAGCAACATATTGATACGAGTTAAAGTCACTCCAGCTTCAGATGCAAACCCATTATCACATGAGAATTAGAGTGCGCTCCGCCATTGAAACTACTACACATCACATACAGGTTTGTGGAGCTATAGTATTTTGTTTTATATCATGTTTTTGTATTTTTATGGAGAACTGGGAGCATGGGTGACATAGGCTTATGGGTGGAGCACTGGACAAATCTTACAGCTAAACATAAGAAGGCTTTGAATAGGGAGAGATGATTAGGCGCTTTTGAGCAAAAAGCAGCAACTTGGCCTAGTTTGCTCTTATGCTGCATGAAGAATGGTTGAAAATATTGCTGTAGTTTAGTAGATTTCCTGTTAAGAATATGAGATACGTGAACTCCTCCACTTGAGTCAGGGACTCCCCACCTACCCAAAGACGGCGCCACCTTTTTCCGGTGGAGAACCATGGCCTTGGACCAACTGAGCCTCATCCCGGCTGCTTCACACTCGGCTGCAAACCGCCGCAGTGCTGCAGGTGCTGGTTCGATGCAGCCAACGGGACGACATCATTTGCAAAGAGCAGAGACAAGATCTTGTGGTCCCCAAACTGGACTCCCTGCATGTGTTATATCCTTTGAAAATATATATATAAAGACAACAGAAGAAATACTTTCCACACTCACAGACAGCTGCAGTCTCACCTCTGTCCTCACCTCTGTCCTCTGCTCTGTCCTCTGCTCTGTCCTCACCTCTGTCCTCTGCTCTGTCCTCTGCTCTGTCCTCACCTCTGTCCTCTGCTCTGTCCTCACCTCTGTCCTCTGCTCTGTCCTCTGCTCTGTCCTCTGCTCTGTCCTCACCTCTGTCCTCTGCTCTGTCCTCACCTCTGTCCTCTGCTCTGTCCTCAGCTTGTTCCCTGCCCTCTGTAACTCTGCTCTGTCCTCTTTCCTTTGCTCGGTCCTTTGCTCTGTCCTCTGTCACAACAAATACTCCACCAAACCCTTGAGTGTGTCTGCAAGAGTGTAGAGCAAACAGGAGGGCATAGAGCATGTAGGAGGGTGTAGAGCACACCTGATATTGCTGGTATTGCTCATGTTCTCCTTTGGTATTGTTCAGGTTCTGCTCTGGTATTGCTCAGGTTCTGCTCTGGTATTGCTCAGGTTCTCCTCTGGTATTGCTCAGGTTCTCCTTTGGTATTGTTCAGGTTCTGCTCTGGTATTGCTCAGGTTCTGCTCTGGTATTGCTCAGGTTCTGCTCTGGTATTGCTCAGGTTCTGCTCTGGTATTGCTCAGGTTCTGCTCTGGTATTGCTCAGGTTCTGCTCTGGTATTGCTCAGGTTCTCCTCTGGTATTGCTCAGGTTCTCCTTTGGTATTGTTCAGGTTCTGCTCTGGTATTGCTCAGGTTCTGCTCTGGTATTGCTCAGGTTCTGCTCTGGTATTGCTCAGGTTCTGCTCTGGTATTGCTCAGGTCCTGCTCTGGTATTGTTCAGGTTCTGCTCTGGTATTGCTCAGGTCCTGCTCTGGTATTGTTCAGGTCCTGCTCTGGTATTGCTCAGGTTCTGCTCTGGTATTGCTCAGGTCCTGCTCTGGTATTGCTCAGGTTCTGCTCTGGTATTGCTCAGGTTCTGCTCTGGTATTGCTCAGGTTCTGCTCTGGTATTGCTCAGGTTCTCCTCTGGTATTGCTCAGGTTCTCCTTTGGTATTGTTCAGGTTCTGCTCTGGTATTGCTCAGGTTCTGCTCTGGTATTGCTCAGGTTCTGCTCTGGTATTGCTCAGGTTCTGCTCTGGTATTGCTCAGGTCCTGCTCTGGTATTGCTCAGGTCCTGCTCTGGTATTGCTCAGGTTCTGCTCTGGTATTGCTCAGGTTCTGATCTGGTATTGCTCAGGTTCTGCTCTGGTATTGCTCAGGTCCTGCTCTGGTGTTGCTCAGGTTCTGCTCTGGTATTGCTCAGGTCCTGCTCTGGTATTGCTCAGGTACTGCTCTGGTATTGTTCAGGTCCTGCTCTGGTATTGCTCAGGTTCTGCTCTGGTATTGCTCAGGTCCTGCTCTGGTATTGTTCAGGTTCTGCTCTGGTATTGTTCAGGTTCTGCTCTGGTATTGCTCAGGTCCTGCTCTGGTATTGCTCAGGTTCTGCTCTGGTATTGCTCAGGTCCTGCTCTGGTATTGCTCAGGTCCTGCTCTGGTATTGTTCAGGTTCTGCTCTGGTATTGCTCAGGTCCTGCTCTGGTATTGTTCAGGTCCTGCTCTGGTATTGCTCAGGTTCTGCTCTGGTATTGCTCAGGCCCTGCTCTGGTATTGCTCAGGTTCTGCTCTGGTATTGCTCAGGTTCTGCTCTGGTATTGCTCAGGTTCTGCTCTGGTATTGCTCAGGTCCTGCTCTGGTATTGCTCAGGTCCTGCTCTGGTATTGCTCAGGTTCTGCTCTGGTATTGCTCAGGTTCTGCTCTGGTCTGCAGTGCCTGGCTCAACACCAGCACCGAGGAAAACAGATGGAGCTTCTGCAGCTCATAAACCAAATGGATTTAGTACCCACCTCCACATTACCCACAATGCCTCATTCACAAACAGGTTCTTGTGTTCAACACACTAAGTCACACATTATTTATACATTTGTCACAGGAGAGACCATTTGTTGTCCAAAGAAAGTTTTCTCTTCAAGCAGACACAGTCTTGTGTCTCAGTCTTATGTATGTAGGTTTTTTTTAATTTTAAATGGTTCTTTGATTTGTGCGTCTTGTTTAATGTTTAATGTTTATGCTACGGACAACTTGAATTTCCCCTCATGGGGATGAATAAAGTATATCTATCTATCTATCTATCTATCTATCTATCTATCTATCTATCTATCTATCTATCTATTGAATACACAGGCACACTATGCTGGTGCTCTTTTTTTTCCACCTGGAACTAAACACAAGGAGGGTGCAGTGAGCTGCTGAGCCCAGAGAAAAGCACAGAGACCACAGAGCTCACCTGTGCAGACAGAACCAGACTCACCTGTGCAGACATACTCACCTGTGCAGACGGAACCAGGCTCACCTGTGCAGACAGACTCACCTGTGCAGACGGGACCAGGCTCACCTGTCCAGACAGAACCAGGCTCACCTGTGCAGACAGACTCACCTGTGCAGACAGACCCATACTCACCTGCGCAGACAGACCCATACTCACCTGTGCAGACGGAACCAGAGCTCACCTGCGCAGACAGACCCATACTCACCTGTGCAGACGGAACCAGGCTCACCTGTGCAGACAGACTCACCTGTGCAGACAGACCCATACTCACCTGTGCAGACGGAACCAGGCTCACCTGTGCAGACGGAACCAGGCTCACCTGTGCTGACAGACCCAGACTCACCTGTACAGACAGACCCAGACTCACCTGTGCAGACAGACCCAGACTCACCTGTGCAGACAGACCCATACTCACCTGTGCAGACAGAACCAGACTCACCTGTGCAGACAGACTCACCTGTGCAGACAGAGGAGACATGTCGCTGATATTAAGCTGATCCAGTTTGCCTCAGATTTCCACATACTGTGGGAGATTATAGGAAGAACATTTGTATGGAGATGAGCAGAAGAAGCCCTCCCTTAGGTCACAGAAGAGTTACCCTGGGCTCAGAGGGCTCCAGAATTCCAAATAAGTGAAAGTTACAAGACGAGCTCAGACTGTCCTCTGTGCACAGAGGAGGTACAGAAGGTGGCGCCATGTAGCTCCAGAGTCTAATTTGTCTGGATGCCACAGTCCTCCACAGTCCTTTGTAGAACAGGTACTCAGATAGAACCCTCTAAAGCTGTGCTCAGACCACAGCATCAAAAACGAGCTGGACACCTCTAGTTGGACGCCTTTACATTTGAGTTCAGACGCCCCCAGTGCACATCTTGCATAGACGAACGTGACAAAAATATTTGATGTGCATCCAGGGCACCTGATTGGGTCTGCAGGTGCCTTTTCCTGGTCAAGAGAGTGTCTTTAATGTACTTATTACCTAAAACCATCAGCGGAGGCTCAGCAGCTGCAGCGTTTATACATTTATCCTCTGCTAATGACACAGTGTAGATTTTTGGTTCTGGTGTTTGTGGCTCCCGGGTCTTTCTCTTTCTTCTTCTTCTTCTTCCAGATAATGATGTCACTACATCACTGGATAGTAGTCCCTGATTGGCTAACGCTGCACGTTCGATATCAACTGTTCAGTTTACTGTTGTTGTTGCTGCTTACAAGAATTCTCTTTTTGTTCTTGACCTGAAGTGTGTTTGTTGTCTCGTTGTGTTAGAGTGTTTGCTCCGTTAAGAGTGTTTGTTGCATTAGTGTATGTGTTGTGCCGCCTGAGGGGTGGAGGTCCTGGAGCAGGAGGGGGCTGCTCTGACCCGATAAGCTCATTAGAAGAACGCACTAATTACAGACACACTCCCACTCAGGCTGTCTACAGAGGAGAGCAAGTGTTAACATCAGCAGTACAAAGAAGAGGGGGGGAGGAGGAGGTTAGGGGATAGGCGGAGAGGGACGAGTGGTGGAGAGAGGGAAGAGAAAAGGAGGAGACTGAGGAGAAAACAGAATGTGTTCTTCACTCTTGGGAAGCCAGTTCCATTGACTTTTTGGAAAGAAACGTAAACCTGTGTAGCCCCAACTCAAGAATAATATATTTAAAGTGATGTCGTAGACTGGACCAGGCACTAGGTTTTGAAGGGAAATAATATGAATAATAATGAAGGTGAAAATGAATTGGCTGGAGACGGAAATTAGCAAAGATGGTTTTGTATCGAATGGAAAAATTGAATGAAATAAAATCGGTTACAGCTTAAGTACAATGTTCAGAAAAGGTTCCTTGCCGTGGAACTTTGAGTGGCGACAATGTGATGAGGTTGACCAGAATGAGCTGAGAAGTTCTCAGTTCTGGGACAGGCTCACCATCTTCTCTGAGGGACAACCCACTGTCCAAATCTACGGTCTTCTAGATTTGACATCAAAGAAAACCTTGCCTGCATAACCATAACAGAATTTGTGTAGAATCCCTCAGTTGTCCAGGTAGAATCCATGGCAAAGGAGAAATTCCATTTGTCAACTGGACAAACGTTGATTTAGGTCGAAAACATTTTGAAGCTCATCCAAGCTGCCAACCAGCAACGAGCAGAAGTAAAGAAGCAGCTTGGATGAGCTGTGAAATGTTTTTGACCTAAATCGATGTTTGTCCAGCTGACCAATTGAATTTCTCCACTGCCATAACAGTATTACTGTGTGCAGTGGGTTAGTCCATTTTCATTCTCCAATCCTTTAAGAGCTGTAGCTTTTGTTTTAATGCATGTTTTAACTCAAGATGTAGTTGGATATATGATAGAAACCCATTTAATAACAATAAAATCAATCACCCTTTCAATCTTTTCAACTTATAAATCATGTAATAAGTAAAATACAAACATTGACTTACATTACCAAGCAGATAATGGAACAATGGCGCCTTTAAACACATCTACTGAGTGAGTAAACCATCTGCTGTTACACTAGCACAGTCTGCAGCCAGTCATGAAAAGCATGAACCAGTTGTGCCAGTGCAGCTTTGGAGGTGTCATTAAAGCAACACTGTGTAACTTTCTGATGGTGATATGTTCATGGGCCAGTATGTTTCAGGAGGACATTGTGTTACACTCACTCTGTTCACATGATTTTCAGGAATAATGGGCCCAGTCCAGTGTCAACTGATTTATGTTAATAAATCATCTAAACGCTGTAAACTCTAGAAAGATGATTGAGGTGTTGTGAATCGAATCTCCCAGATCCCAGTATCACATCAGGAGAAGTCTGTATGTACTCAGACACCTGCTGCATGGAACAGTCTGATTTACATTAGGTGCAGACGAGGAGAGGAGTTCAACTGCACCAGATAAGAGTCAGTACAATGTGTTTGGACGTGGACTCACTCATTTTAGATCAGCAGAGACGACAAACTTTACCCTCTGCACACACACTTACAGAGCACACAGTGTTTTGTTTGGTCCGAAAAAAAAATGAAGAAAACAACAACTAATGAATATAAAATATAAAAAATATGAAATAAAGAGAAACTGAAACCTATCGGAGCTTCAGTATTTATTTGTTTTGGTCCGTTTTGTTAAAGAGAAAATTAAATCTACTGGAGCTTCAGTGTTTATTTGTGCTGCAGAAATGACTTGTGAGTAACACAGCTGGTCACATGTCTGTAAATGAAATGTGGCTCGTCTCTTGGTTTATGCCGACCTACTTCACATGTAGAACATTATTGTGGTTGATTGGAGCCATATTGTTTCTACGGAAAGCGGTGAGTGTTTAGTTTCTACTTTGCTTTTTTATGCACACAAAATTGGTTTGCAAATGTTGCATGAGATGTTTCATATTTTGCACGGTAATGAGTGCAGGTCCACGGGCGTTTGAACACTTTTTCTCTAAGTTTACACAGATTTCTAACAAGCACAGACTGTTCTCAATCTAAACACTGGAAGCTCCAAATCACTTAGATTTAATGAATATTTAGTTTGGCACTATTAGCACACAGGGAATGTTTCAGACCATTAGAGTCATGTTTCAGGAGTCAGAAAAGCTCTTAGACTCCATTACATTTGACCTGTATGCTAACCATAAATGCTAATCATTCATTAGCATTTCATGAATATCTCACTGCAAAGAAGCCAGTAGAGGAGAATGTAGCTGCACTTCTGCACGCTGTCATGTGTTATTGTTTAAATGTCTGTACACAGCTCACGGTACAGATGAGGACTGCTCGGATATTTGAGCGGTTTATGCAGATTTGCTTTAGAGCTGACATTTGTTAACTTTAGGAGTAGAACCAATCTGGCCGCCGGTGATGTACAGGTCACGTATCTGCCAGGGACCGATTTCTGCAAAGTCCTATTACGAATCCTAATGACTAGATGCGCCTGAGTGTCTGGTGTTCTGTGACCTGCTGTAGACTGGGACAGGAGCGGACTGACAGGTGAAGAGGCAAAGATGATTTGAATTTGGTTGTTTAGTACACCCAGACTCTGTGGGGTAAACATAGTGGCTGAGTTCAACTCAAAATGTGCACGGCCGTACTGGAATAATTGGCTGCCATGTACAAAACTAGCAGATAATGTTTTGAGCCATGATTACTGCGCATGCACAATGCTTGTTTGTGTGCTAATTTGCTAACAGGGTCATGCTTTTCCTATTCACTTAATTCTCAGCACTCTGCCCAAACTCAATCAATTAAATGTAGCACTTGCATTTAAATGGCCTGTTTTGACTGTGGGCAGGAGCTGCAGATAGAATTTGAGCTGTGTCCAGGACTAGATAGGCACCTTAATTAAATCCAGCACATTTTCTGGGAGAGCTTTTATGAAGGAAACATGCCATGGGTTATTCATGAGAAAGTGCACTTAATCTGGCACCTCCTCACTGTGGGCACAGGAGCTACATGCTAATGCTACTGACACTCCAAACCGTATGTCCACCAACCACCCAACGGAGTACGAGAAGTTTGGAAGAAATGAGCAAGTGTACTTTATTTGAATGCTGTTAGAAACTTATGGGCCTACAACTAAAAGGTTTTCTCTGGGCTTTAAAATCTCTGTGTCTTCCCAGTGGTCTCCCTTCCAAGTAGCCTAACCCTGCTCTGCTTCTGAGCTCTGATGAGATCAAGCTTTGACAGGCCGCTGTCGTCACTGAACATGACACCACTAAACATGGCGGTATAAGAACACAAGAAAGAAGAAAAACATTGTGGATTCCTGCAGAATCAGTGAGCGAAATGACACGTCTGAGGTGAGAAGTTTGATTTTGTTCCAAATGATGGTGACCAATGAGCTCCTCTGTTTCCCATGTCTCGCAAACATAAGCAAACCTGATTGGCTCTGTCTGATTTGGCCCGGCACAGAGCAGTCCTGTACAGATTTAACAGAGAACAGGCTAATGCTCCCTGCATGCTCCATGCTCCCTCCACCCATGTTCATTTCTTAACTGGAGGTAAATGGATGTTTGTGATGATTGTGACAGGATGGGCATCTGGCTTAAACTGTGTTTGTGGTGAAGCAGCCATGCCTGAATACTGGGGTACACAAACATGTTTTGGCCTTAGGGTTAGTGTGAGGGGCTGTGGGTTCTCGTATTGATTTGTGTTATACGCTCTGTGTCCTTGCAGTGCTCATGACTTACAGATGCTCCACTGTAAATTATACAGGTCACTTTCACTTTACATCAGTATTACATGAAACAGAATCATATGTGTGATCAACAAGTCTATTTCTGAGCAGACAACTGCACAGAGCGTCTTTTGGAATTAAGCTAATATCAAGACCATGTTCTGTAGTTTCCCCTCACCGTGTGCTCTCTGAAGCTGTATTTGGAGTGATGCATGTTTGAGTCATCTTCAATGACTCCATATTGCTGATCAACTGCTATGTTTGAGGCCACTGGCCTACGCCCACCATACATACGCATGCACTTTGTCCATTTTTATTTTCGTAGTCAAATCCTCTGCTCTACAGTAGTGTGATGTGCAGTTATCCACAGGAGGGGCCCTAACCCTAACCCACAGCGTGCTTTGTTGCTCCTATTGGACACCACAGTTTTATAAAATCTGAAGACTTATGTCTTTCAATAAGGCATTTTAGATGAATATTGTGATTTGAAATGTGTAAATTATAACATAATAATCTATGGGTGTCCTAAATTAGAGCTATAAAGCAAAAAAGAGCCCAAATGTCTTCCTTACAGGTGTCTGATTTGACTTCCTTCTTGGGATAAATGGTCTTTAAATTCTGCAGTCCATTGTAAAATGTATGATTGAGAAAAGAATAGGTTTGATTGAATGTCGGGCTGTAAGATTAATCAAATTCAGATCAAAATCCCAATTTGAATGGACATAATGAGCAAATCACAAAAGCTGCCATTTTTTAACTTCCATCATTTCCTCCATAAACATCCAAACCTCCTGTGTTATTCTGCATAAAAACTGCAGACCCTCAAGTCTGTGAAAAGTGATTCTTGTATTAGTTAATCGGTTCATATTTTATTCTTTTCATAATTTCTTCTGGATCTGGGTGTGAACATTGATCAGAAAAAAAAAAAATATTACAACATAAATCACAAAACTAATTGGAAAGCTTATTAGAAATAAATCAAATAAAATTCTTTCCTAACTTAAAGCCATTTCTGGTGCATTTTGTTAATAATTAATAATAAAGCTAATTAACAGGATCACTGCATCAGGCAGACTGGTGATTCTCTGTCATGCAGTGAAAATACTGTCAGAGAGAGAGATGGGAACCGTAGAGATGTGATGTTCATGAACGAGTCGGCTCTTTGAACAGTTCCTTAATGTGGACATTTGGAAGTGGAGCTCATGTTTGAAAAGAACGGAATCTTTTTTCTCATAGAACCTCGGATCCAACAGGAGCGGTGTGATTTTTGGCCTGGTCGTGGAACACTGGACCAGCTCTACACCCTCCATCGGGTGCTCGAGGGTTCATGGGAGTTTGCCCAACCAGTCCACATGTGCTTTGTGGACCTGGAGAAGGCATTCGACCGTGTCCCTTGTGGTGCCCTGTGGGGGGTGCTCCAGGAGTATGGGATCCGGGGCCCTTTGCTAAGGGCTGTTCGGTCCCTGTATGACCGGAGCAGGAGCTGTGGCACCGGCAGTAAGTCAGACCTGTTCCTGGTGCATGTTGGACTCCGCCAGGGCTGCCCTTTGTCACCAGTTCTGTTCATTGTATTTATGGACAGAATATCTAGGTGCAGCCAGGGCCCGGAGGGGGTCCGGCTTGGGGACCACAGGATCTCGTCTCTGCTATTTGCGGATTATGTCGTCCTGTCCAGGACCTGCAGCACTGGGGCGGTTTGCAGCCGAGTGTGAAGCAGCTGGGATGAGAATCAGCTGTTCCAAATCCAAGGCCATGGTTCTCGACTGGAAAAAGGTGGATTGCCCTCTCCGGGTGGGTGGGGAGTCTCTGCCTCAAGTGGAGGAGTTCAAGTATCTCGGGGTCTTGTTCCCGAGTGTCAGGAGGACGGGCGTGAGATTGACAGGTGGATCGGTGCAGCATTGGCATTGATGCAGTCGGGGCATCGCACCGTTGAGGTAAAGAGGGAGTTCTTCACCACGTTGAGAGGAGCCAGCTGAGGTGGCTCCTCTCTACGCACTGCTGGATGCCTCCCTTGGGAAGTGTTCCGGGCTTGTACCAATGGTAGGAGGCCCCGGGGAAGACCCAGGAGGGACTATGTCTCTGGGCTGGCCTGGGAACGCCTCGGGGTCCCCCCTGAAGAGCTGGAGGAAGTGTCTGGGGTGAAGGAAGTCTGAGAGTCCCTGCTTAGACTGCTGCCTCCGCAACTTGGCCTCGAATAAGAGGAAGAAAATGGAAGGAATCTTTTTCTTTCTAACTTTTATGCATGTTTAAACTGATTAACGATGAACCAACAGCAGAATCAGTACAGAAACAGAGTAGGAGACACGAGTGAGAGCTTTGGCATCATAATAACTGTTATTTTAAATGATTATTATTGTCTTGCAACATTTTATTTGGATTCTGGATTATTTCACACATTATAACACACTTTCAAAAACACACTCACACTCTCAGTTTGAACCATGTTAAACAAAGCTGAGTCCTTGTCACTTCTCTTGGTGAGCTGCTTCATGTTCAAATAGAACAGCTCTTTGGCATGGACAGATTCACAAGATTCAGCATCAGAAAGGACTCAGTGGGCGGGGCTTATGGTTCAAACTAAAACATGTTCTTTAAGCTTCCACTGATTAGACTGAAAATGGTTTCTACATGTTCCACCTTGTCATGTCATTGATGTCACTGTTTTAGTCTTCTTGGTGCACCACACTTCTCGGTGCACCAGAGGATTTTTTAAGGTGACAAGTTAATGTTATTGTAGTGTATTGTAGAATAAAACAGGTTTACTCAAACATGTGTGAATGAAACAAACCACAGCTGCACTGTTTTGTGAAGATTCACATTTCAAAGTGACTAAACTTTCACAAGAGTGAATTTTGTGTAATATAGTCCCTTTAAACCTTACATTATGTTTACAATTCCGTTCCTGTTTTTGTGACAGAAGTCCTGGCAGACTCTGGAGGCGTGGTGGGGTCCCTGGTTTGAGCCTGTCTTGGGGAGGGGGCAGGAGCAGATGTCCGGACCGAGGCAGCTCCTCTCTCTGCAGTATGAGTGAGGGACGAGGTGTCTGGACTGCACTGAGATCTGACCAGTCAGCAAATGTACACCCCCTGCAGCCATACTGATGCTTTAGTTTATCTGAAGGAACAATTTGCAGCTGTTATCAACATTACCTGGGGGTATGATGGTAACATGAGGCACTGCTCTGTCTGAAGCCCTGTTACTTAGGTTAGACTTTAATCTGACCTTTATTTTAATGCAATTTGGCCAGAAAGAACTAACCTTGCAGGAACTACAACAGATGAGCTGATACCTGTACCTGATTTGAACGTATTCTTGTCAATACAACACTCTTTACATCAGGACTGATAAGCTGCTAGATGACAAAAATGTTGAGTAAAATATAATATGTTATTTTGCATTGCCTTTTCTAACTTTCTAATAACTAAAACAGAAGCTGACCTCTTTTCATCCAACTGCTGAATACTGTGCCAGACAGGTGATTCTCCGTCGTGGTGCATTATAAAGAATACTTAACATAGAAAACATTCTACAGAGATTTGAGATCTATAGAGGGGATATCAGACTACATCACTTGGCTGTACAGCACATGTCTCCTGTACAAAGAGCCGCTGTCCTGTCTGGTATCATGTCTCCTGTACAAAGAGCCGCTGTCCTGTCTGGTATCATGTCTCCTGTACAAAGAGCCGCTGTCCTGTCTGGTATCATGTCTCCTGCAGAAAGACCCGCTGTCCTGTCTGGTATCATGTCTCCTGCAGAAAGAGCCGCTGTCCTGTCTGGTATCATGTCTCCTGCACAAAGAGCCGATGTCCTGTCTGGTATCATGTCTCCTGTACAAAGAGCCGCTGTCCTGTCTGGTAGCATGTCTCCTGTACAAAGAGCCGCTGTCCTGTCTGGTATCATGTCTCCTGCACAAAGAGCCGCTGTCCTGTCTGGTATCATGTCTCCTGTACAAAGAGCCGCTGTCCTGTCTGGTATCATGTCTCCTGTACAAAGAGCCGCTGTCCTGTCTGGTATCATGTCTCCTGCAGAAAGAGCCGCTGTCCTGTCTGGTATCATGTCTCCTGTATAAAGAGCCGCTGTCCTGTCTGGTATCATGTCTCCTGTACAAAGAGCCGCTGTCCTGTCTGGTAGCATGTCTCCTGTACAAAGAGCCGCTGTCCTGTCTGGTATCATGTCTCCTATATAAAGAGCCGCTGTCCTGTCTGGTATCATGTCTCCTGTACAAAGAGCTGCTGTCCTGTCTGGTATCATGTCTCCTGTACAAAGAGCCGCTGTCCTGTCTGGTATCATGTCTCCTGTATAAAGAGCCGCTGTCCTGTCTGGTATCATGTCTCCTGTATAAAGAGCCGCTGTCCTGTATGGTATCATGTCTCCTGCAGAAAGAGCCGCTGTCCTGTCTGGTATCATGTCTCCTGTACAAAGAGCCGCTGTCCTGTCTGGTATCATGTCTCCTGTACAAAGAGCCGCTGTCCTGTCTGGTATCATGTCTCCTGTACTGGTATCATGTCTCCTGCACAAAGAGCCCCTGTCCTGTCTGGTAGCATGTCTCCTGTACAAAGAGCCGCTGTCCTGTCTGGTATCATGTCTCCTGTACAAAGAGCCGCTGTCCTGTCTGGTATCATGTCTCCTGTACAAAGAGCCGCTGTCCCGTCTGGTATCGTGTCTCCTGCTGAAAGAGCCGCTGTCCCGTCTGGTATCGTGTCTCCTGCTGAAAGAGCCGCTGTCCCGTCTGGTATCGTGTCTCCTGCTGAAAGAGCCGCTGTCCTGTCTGGTATCATGTCTCCTGCTGAAAAAGCCGCTGTCCCGTCTGGTATCATGTCTCCTGCTGAAAAAGCCGCTGTCCTGTCTGGTATCGTGTCTCCTGCTGAAAGAGCCGCTGTCCCGTCTGGTATCGTGTCTCCTGCTGAAAGAGCCGCTGTCCCGTCTGGTATCGTGTCTCCTGCTGAAAGAGCCGCTGTCCTGTCTGGTATCATGTCTCCTGTACAAAGAGCCGCTGTCCCGTCTGGTATCGTGTCTCCTGCTGAAAGAGCCGCTGTCCCGTCTGGTATCGTGTCTCCTGCTGAAAGAGCCGCTGAAACGTCTGGTATCGTGTGTGTTGTTGGATTTCAGCAGATTTCAGGCTCTCTCAGGGGGCGGGGATAGGTGTATCGATCAGATATGAGGGATGTCCGGCTACTGAAGTTTGAGACGTTTCTTCTCATCGTTTACGCGCTCAGCTGTATTTAACGCATATGCTTCATTAAGACGTGTCCCACTCGCTAATGTTCATTTAACATCGTAACTTATTTTATCACAGGGAGATAAACGGTTTTAGTGCTGACAGCAGCGCTGGTTACTGTAACGCTGGGACTTCATGTTAACCACAGTGGTGCTTCCTGCACTCAGGCTGCGCACACATCCGCTGTGTTGCCAAACTATTAATCCGTCTATAGGGAAACGACTGCCTGGTGCTCGCAACAGTAGCTTCTGTGTCATGGTGCAATATCACAGTGACAGGAAGGACTGAGGGTGTGGCTAAAACGCCGAACTAAAACATGACAAGAGCTGCAGTTAAAGTGGTACGTGTCAGAAACAAGTAAAATTCAAAAGTAAAGTATTATTATTACTAGGTTCAGTTTTTAACCTAATATTCCATATATAAGATTCCAACCGAGTGTGTCAGACCTAAGTCCAGAGCCTCTGTCTGCTCAGGGGACCATGTGGCTCCAAGTTTCCACATTCAGAACTTCCTTTGGACAGTCCAGCTCCTCTTCTGTTGGATCGAGACTGTGGAACGCTCTGACCTCTGACTGCAGACTCACTCAAACACTTCAAACAGGCGTCTGCAATCAGGGCAGAGCTGTAATCACGATCACGAGGAACTGTTATTAATCTTATGGACCTGCACTGAATCTAGTTATGCCTGTTGTAATCCCAGTGTAACTGCTATGGCCATATTTAAGTGAATTTCTAAGAAGTGCAGCTAGTACAGTTAAAAGGACAGAAGCTTAAGATTGTTGGAGTGTGTGGAAGGAGTTTTTTGTATCTCCTGTATCCATGAAGACTATTTCTTCCAGTACAAACTTCTGGGAGGTTTAAGTATCGATGCGCTGCACGGTTCATTGAGTCGATGTATTGATTAGAATAAGAGCTCTGCATGGATTCTGTATAAACTCTGCCTGCAGCGTAAAGGCTCTATGCAAATCACACTTGTTAGAATGTTAATATATCCATTTGCTCATCAATAACATACCAGGGCTTTTACACTTTCAGGCTGAACACTTCTGAGTAACATGCATGCGACTGCCTCACACTTCAAACCTCAAAACTGTCCCACCTCGTGATGTCATCATGTGAGAGCTCCAGAAGTGTTTTTAAAGAGCCCATATTAGGCTATTTTCTGATCTAATGTAGTTTCATCACAGCACAAACTGACCTGGAGTTGTGTTTCATTTCATTCACATGTTTGACACCCAAACCCTGCACATTTAGGGAGTTCTTCTCCCAAACAGAAAAGGCAGCTTGAAAACTACCACTACATGACATCACACGGTGTAACAGAGCATTTTGAGCTTTAGAGATGTAGACAGCCTGATAATAAAGGATCACTCAAACATGTGTGAATGAAACAAAACAAACTCTAGGTCTGTTTTTTCAGGAGGTAACAACATAACACAATTTAAAGCTCACAAGAGTCCATTTTGTATAATACAGGTCCTTTAAATGGGCCACGCACCTTCACCAGACTCATGCAGATCAGTTCAGCACTTTGTCTCTCCTGCTGCTCCACACTCATCAGGATTCAGGTGGTGGGGGGTGGCGGTAGTGCCTGTGTTGGGGTGAGTCAGTGTGTTTGGACCCTGGTTCTCATGTGTGTCCTGGGACCACTCGCTGCTGGCTCCAGGCCTCTGGCAGGATCCCAGCTCCAGGCGTCTCTGGCAGGGGCCCCGGTTGCAGTCGTCCAAAGCAGGTCCCAGTGGGGCCTGTGTAGATAAAGCTGCAGACTCTATTTTAACAGTGATGTGTGTGGTGTTAAAGAGGGCGTATCACACTTCTCTGGGCTATTAACTGCTAACACATGACTTATTTAGATCACCAGGTTCCTTGTTGTTGTTTTGAAAATGCTGCATGACGACAAAATAACAGGTTTTATAAGTTTCACTTTTGTTTTTGATGCTGAAGTAAAATCACTCACTCTGTTTTGTTCCAGTGTTATAAGATGGTTGAAAGTTCCAAACATGAAAGTATAAAAGGGCCTCTTTCAAGAGCCTATGGCAGGCTGGACTGCTCATTTTACTAAAACAGTTAAGATATTTAGGATTTTACAGGAACTTAAAAACACTTTTCTCAATTTTGCAATTTTTTAGGTTTCAAATTTTGCTTTCTGGTTGGAAATCACAACATCATGCTACGGGAATCCATGACTGTTACCTAGCAACCATGTGGTACATTGGGTCAAAACTGTTCTAATATTCTCAGAAATTAATGTGTTTTTGTTGTTGTTTTTATTCAAACATTTCTCCTAGTGTGCTGTCAGCATTATGGACCTATCTAAAATAGAACTCTCTACATTACAATTTTCAACTTTTATTCACAAATTGCTTCTTGATTGCTTCTCATGTGAAACTATAATTTATGTGAGCAACAGCTTTTATCCCACAGATTTAGTCCAAATCTAAGAATCATTAAAACCCACTTTTTTACTGATTAACTGTGTGAATGGGTCTAGAATGGAAGTGTATATAACTGTCCTTGGCTTTATTTTGGCATTTTAGTGCATATTTTGCATATTTGAGTTTTGGGTCAAAGCCGTGTCTGTAATGGCCCCTTTAGGATCAACTACACCCAGGACGTTTGAAGTTCCAGGTTGGACTAACAGTTGTCAGTGAGTCAGCTGCAGGGGAGCACAGGGGGCTCTGGGCGGCATGAGGAGCCCCTCTTAGCCCCACCTTTAGCCCTCCCTGGCCAAACTCGCATCACTGTCACCCTCCATTGGCAGTATGCTGTTGCTCTCACTGATTGGCACTGTCACCTGGTCGTCACTCATTGGTCGAACCCCACCCAACACCATCAGCCCATCTGTGCGCTCCAACGCGCCAAGGAGCATTGACCCATTTTGTTGGCTTTTTCAAATTTTTACTCTGGATGGAGTTAAGTCTAACACAGGCGTTTAGTGGCTCTTTAATAGTGGCAAGACTTGTACTTGGTTGCTCGATGAAAACTAAAGGTGAAAAAGATGTCCAAAAGCTTTTTTTTGTTTGTTGTTTTTTTGTATTATGTTTTGGCAAAAAGCCGTCTTCAGATATTTTTTCTTGCTTTGGACCACAGTACACAAAATGGAAGCCAGCCCAGGTGCTCATATCCCCTCCAACAAATGGGACATCCCAAAGTGAGGTCAACAAGAAAAGACAGTTCATATATTTAAATAAAAACCTTCTATTAAATACAAAGATTTTTAGACCATGTTACAAAAAACATCTAAGGTCAGGATCTACATTAAGTCCATGAGGAGCTCGACTTTTAAGTTGGGGGATCCAGAAGTGCATTTCCACAAACATATGCTTTCCTTGAATTCATTTTCATGATAAATAAACCTTTCCTCAAACAGAGCTAAGTATAAATGACAGAATGATGGTGAGAAAGGGCTGCCCACAAGCATCGAGTCTGTGAATGTAGAACGTGTCTTGAAAAGCCCAGCAGTTGTTTTTCAGTATCAGCCACACCATATCCAGGATAGAACTCAAAGACTTCAGTGTTCATTTTAGAGACATGTTTCATTGCCTCAGTGCCCCCATCATGAGGAATGGAGGTGTACATAGAGTTTATGTCAAAAGAGATCAAACACCATTCCTCTTCACTGGAGAGACAGTCTATAGATTGAACAACAACATGTGACCCGTGTCCTTTCTGAAAGAAGCTTCAGCTGCACTTCTGATAACACTATCTATAAAGACAGACAGATTGCATGTGAAGGAGCCGATACTGCTACAGCTGGTCTCCCTGGTGGATTTTCAAGACTTTTGTGTATTTTTGGCAATATGTAGAAGGTAGGAGTAGTAAAAAGCTCTACTCATTTTGATAAATCTCACCATTCTGTAACAAAAGACTGAAAGTTTAAAGCTGCTAAATGTGGGGCTACTGTAGTGATGAACAAATCTGACTACACAAAAGAATGTATGAGACAACTGTCCGATAATAAGTTCTATGAGAAACTTCCAAGAGCTCCTACAGGGGATTTAAAGAACTCTGTCTGTGAACGTCTTTTGTTGCTGCATTTGCACTTCGACAAGAACTTTAGTGTGTTTTCTGTTATATTTGCTCAATGAAAACTAGAAGGGAACAGATGTGTTTAGGGTACAGATTAGACTGGGCTTGTTCTATAATACACTGGCCCTAAAACACCTGCTTTTATATGTCATCAACTAGTACTAATGGTCATGTAATTGCATCTGACTCCAGAACAAATGTGAGGAAGAAAACCGTTCTGTGCAGATAGATATCTCAGACTTAGACTCAGACAGACTTTATTGATCCACAAGGGGAATTACTTGGACACAGCAGCTCACAGATCACAATATAATATAATAACAGAGTAAAAAATATAAAGCTGATCATATAACTTCTAAATAAGCAGCAATAAAAAATAGCAAGAGACAAAAGACCGGTGTTAAAACAAGAGGTCACAAGGAAGGACATAGTTCTGTTCCATAAGGGGGAGTGGTTGTGCAGTTGTAGGGAGTATTATCTGTTCCATAAGGGGGAGTGGTTGTGCAGTTGTAGGGAGTATTATCTGTTCCATATGGGTGAGTTGTTGTACAGTTGTAGGGAGTATTATCTGTCCCTCTATAGTCTGGTGCAGTGGGTGAGCAGGAGTGTCCAGTGTCCTCCTGTCCCTCAAATGTCTCCAGCTCACAGACGATCACGTGTCCAGTTTTATGGATCACTTTGTCAGTCCGCCCAGTGTCTCATCCAGGATCAGTGTTCCTGTCTTTAAAAAAAATACATTTAAATGTTCTAAAGTGTTAAACTAAACCTATTAAATGAAGATGAAATGTGTTGGAAATGGACTGTAAACATGAACCTGAATCATGAATGTCAGGAAAAGGTCATTTTATTGCAATTAAATATAACATTTTATGAATGTATATTTGTAATGATGAAATTGAACTTTTACATTTCAGTGGACCCAGGGAGACCCAGGCTTATGACACTGTGTTCAGCTAATGAGAGACATATAGATAAACAATCACGCAAAAACACATGAGGGGACGGCTTTGGGTCAGTGTGCCGACAGAACACACTCTTCTTCTACCCTTTATAAAGATGCTGTTACCTCCTCAAAAACAGACCTGTTGTTATATTTTGTTTCATTCACATATGTTTAAGTCGCCCTTTATTCATCTGTCTGTATCTCAAAGCTCAAAATGCTCTGTTTTGCCTTGTGATGTTGTGTATTGTTCATTTCCAACCGTTCCTTTTACTTTTGTTCAGGGCTAAAATGATCCAAATGATTCTGGTGAAGGTGTGTGGAGTTTAAAAACACAGTGGAGCACTTTCTGTATTGCCACATGACATCAGTGGAACCGAGTGTTTTCTGTTTCTGAAGAACTCGTGCTGAATCTGCAGGTTTGTGTGTTAAACATGTGAAGAAAACAGTTACCTATTTTTCGGACAATAAGTCGCAATTTTTTTTCAGGGTTTTGGTGGTTCCTGCGACTGATACTCAGGTGCGACTTATATATGACATTTTTCACACTGACAGCCCATAGGCCATATATATGAATCATATATATGAATCAACAATGAAAAAACAAATCGTTATCCGTTTTTTCATTTTGGTTTTAGAGACAAATAATAAAGAAAAGAGTTTTTTTTTTTGTTTTCTTATTTTTGGTTCTATATTGAAAAATGAACAAATGAATAATACACGGATTCTTCTCTACTGGGTTGTTTTTATTACTATAACTTCTATAACTCGCCTTTCAAGATGACATGTCGGTTCTTGGTCTCTAATTTTATAAAATAACTTTCCCCCCAAAAAGTGCGACTTATAGTCCGAGGTGACTTATACATGTTTGTTTCTTCTTCATTATGTATTTTTTGGCTGGTGCGACTTACACTCTGGTGCAATTTATAATCCGAAAAATACAGTAATCTGGGCTCTTTAAAGTATGTGGACTAATGGGATATTCCTCGAGTTGGTGAGGTGCTCCTGGTTTGTGCTCCATAACTCACGTCCCTTCAGGCATATGGGAAAATTCACACGTTACTTATATGACCATTTGTGCCTCGAACAGCTGCTGCTCCGGACTGAACACACAGAATATCCCATAATACCTCACAGGTGATGAATAAGCAGCTGTTGTCATGGTCACAGCCGTACATAATGTGCATTTGTCTCAACATAAAATTGTGTGAGCAGCGTCCAGGAGAGTACAGGGCAGAGGTTAACGGTAGATTATCCTGGCATTTCATTTCACCATCAGGAAAAAACATTTTCTCCCACAGCTGGAAGTCTCCGGATCATTATTAAAGTGGAATTTGGTTTCTGTCTTGTTAGTCCAGAACAGAGGTCTCTGATTGGGTGGGCTTGAGCTTTAATATCTCAAATCTGTCCAAAATATGTTTACTTTTTACTCTTAAATACATTTTAAAACTCGTATTTCAGTGCTTTTGATGAAGCGTTTTATGTGGTACTTTTACTTGAGTTTATATTCTTGGTCTGGTATCTGTACTTTTGCTTTAGTACAGGATGGAGGACTTCCTCCACAACTGAACATTTTCCAGTGTTTTTGTCTTTTAGTTCATACATCCAGAACCCCACCCCCAATATCCTGTGTGCTGTGTCCTGTGTGCTGTGTCCTGTGTGCTGTGTCCTGTGTGCTGTGTCCTGTGTGCTGTGTCCTGTGTGCTGTGTCCTGTGTCCTGTGTGCTGTGTCCTGTGTGCTGTGTGCTGTGTCCTGTGTGCTGTGTGCTGTGTGCTGTGTCCTGTGTGCTGTGTGCTGTGTCCTGTGTGCTGTGTGCTGTGTGCTGTGTCCTGTGTGCTGTGTCCTGTGTCCTGTGTGCTGTGTCCTGTGTCCTGTGTGCTGTGTCCTGTGTGCTGTGTCCTGTGTGCTGTGTCCTGTGTCCTGTGTGCTGTGTCCTGTGTGCTGTGTCCTGTGTGCTGTGTCCTGTCTCCTGTGTGCTGTGTGCTGTGTCCTGTGTGCTGTGTCCTGTGTCCTGTGTGCTGTGTCCTGTGTGCTGTGTGCTGTGTGCTGTGTCCTGTGTGCTGTGTCCTGTGTGCTGTGTCCTGTGTGCTGTGTCCCCTCTGACTGCTGTTCTGGATGTTCGTCTCTTTAATGTGATTGTTGTGATGTAGATGACAATGCTGCACTTTCTCTTCCGGGGTTTATTCAATGTACATGTCAGACAGTGTCACAGTGTGTCCTTGGCTGTGTGTGTGTGTGTGTGTGTGTGTGTGTGTGTGTGTGTGTGTGTATGTGTGTGTGTGCAGTGTGGGGACATGTGTGTGTGACGTGCTCCTCTGGTTTAGCATAAGCTCTGTGGGCTGTTGAGGGAAGATTCAGTTGGGTTTTAATGTCCATCCTTCAGTGTCGCTGTGAGTGAAGGACACAGATTCAGAGTCACTTTCAGCCCATACTGGAGTTGTGTGTTTTCTGCACAGGTCCCAGTGGACATACTGATGTCACCTGACCTCAGGAGCTCAGCAGGGCGGGGCCTGGTCTGTACTTGGATGGGAGACCGCTGAGAATGGACTCTAGAGGAGCGGTTTTCAATAGGTGAGGCTCACCTCCCTTGGGGGCCTCCAAAGAGCCTCTGGGGAGGCGTGACACATGCGAAGAAAAATAACGGTCCACATGTGTACACTTCTGCAGCAGTATTGATATCGATAATTGTGATTGTGTGTATTTGCTGTAAAATACATCATTTTCTGATCCATTCTCAATAGAAATCAGCAGAAAGAGAGGAGACAAAACCAGTAAAAACAGAAAATATTATCCTGATTATTTAAAGTTCAGTTTCACCTGATCAGGTTCTCAGACTGCACCTCTGCCACAGTGTGTGTCTGCAAAGAGCTGCTTGTGGATGACAGCATGAGGCAAACTTCTGCCTCACACTGAGACAAAGCACATGAATGTAGTGAACAAGCCAGTTGAGTTTTATGAGGAAGCGTGATGATTTGCAGTCACAGAAAAGCATTATGCAGTCGTTTGGCACTAGTAACATCAAGGCAACTGAAGCGTCTTATCGTGTAATGCTACATATAACTGTTGAGCTCAGCTCGAATACAGACTTGAAGCAGGACTGGGAGAAATGGCGATCACATGTTTCTGGTTGTCTGTAGAGTGTGAATTCCCCCATATCTCCGCTCAGGCTCTGCAAGTCCTCATCCCCTTCATATCCACCTACTTGTGTGAGTGGGTTTTCTGCACTGACCCTAATTAAAAATAAATACCGTTCAAGGCTACAGGTGGACAACGACGTGCATTTATTTTTCTCTGCAGTGCCGCCCTCCATCGAACACCTTTGTGCACCAAAAGCACCGCCTCATTGTTCCCACTGATATGGACGATTACATAGACTGTTGTTTTATGTGAAAATGATGAAAGTCTTTGAATCTGTTCAATCTGATAAGATTCAGTTCAGTTGACTGTTTAATATTTTGTGTTGAACAGTGTTGTGGTTTGTTAAGTGTTGTTGTTTATTAATCAGGCATCTGTCCATGGTGCTGATTTTGTTCAAGACCATAAGGCTCAGACACCTGTCGATTTCAGCATCAGGTGTCGTCAGTGGGAGTTTTGTCATAGATTACACATGTTAAGCATGTTCTATTGGATTGGTTAAAAGGCGCCTTAGTTAGGCCTGCATGAAGTTGGAAATGATTTGCTGTTGCCTTTATGAATGCACTTTAAAAAAATACCATATTAAAAATATATTCACAGTTGTTATTGAAACTCATCATTGCAGGAACACAAAAGATGCATTTCCTCCCTGTGGCCTGTGTGGGGGAGGACAGGCAGATGGGATTTTGGGGAAGGGGGAGGCTCAGCTGTCTTTACCTACTCTAAGGGGAGAAGAAACATTCCCCCAGTTTGAAACCCCTGCTCTCCGGCAAACTGTGGCTGTGTCCTTAGGCAAGACACATCCCCCATGTGTGTGGGAGAGTGTTGGTGGTGGAAGCAGATGGACACCCTCATGCACTGTGAAGCACCCATGGAGGAAACCTGCACAGGAAGTGCTCTGGGAATCTCTATACCAGACTGTAGCTCACACACTCATTTACATCGTGACAAAATAATTCACATATTTAACAGCTAATTTATCTTCATTTTTGCATTGCAACACTGCAATACCTGTAGTCATCTGACATATCTCCCTCTGTGTAGCATGTAGATGCCTCCTCCCTGTAGGTGTCTCCTCCCTGTAGGTGCCTCCTCCCTGTAGGTGCCTCCTCCCTGTAGGTGCCTCCTCCCTGTAGGTGTCTCCTCCCTGTAGGTGCCTCCTCCCTGTAGGTGCCTCCTCCCTGTAGGTGCCTCCTCCCTGTAGGTGTCTCCTCCCTGTAGGTGCCTCCTCCCTGTAGGTGCCTCCTCCCTGTAGGTGCCTCCTCCCTGTAGGTGCCTCCTCCCTGTAGGTGCCTCCTCCCTGTAGGTGCCTCCTCCCCGTAGGTGCCTCCTCCCTGTAGGTGCCTCCTCCCTGTCTCTCGTTCTGCACTGTCACTCTTTAGTCTGCTCATGCACTCGCACTCATATGTAGACTCTATGAGACACACACACACACACGCACACACACATACACGCACATACACACACACACATGCACACACATCCACACACATCCACACACACACATACATATACCAGGACTATCCCAGAACTATCCCAGGATTATACCAGGACTATCCCAGAACTATCCCAGGATTATAATAATAATAATAATACATTTTATTTATAGGGCGCCTTTCTGGGCACTCAAGGTCGCCTCACAACAAGTTTATACATCAATATAAAAATATAAACATTATAACAGTAAAAGCAACAGTTAAAATCTACATTAAAATCAGGCGTATGAAAGGACAGTGCAGTTGTGGTTATAATGAACAGGCCAGTTTGAACAGATGAGTTTTGAGGTTGGATTTGAAGTGTGTGAGAGTGTCTGTGTTTGCGGAGGTCAGGAGGGAGAGTGTTCCAGAGCCGAGCCGGGGAGCAGCGGCTGAACGCCCTGCTCCCCATTGTAACAAGACGGGCAGAGGGGACAGAGAGCTGGAGAGAGGAGGAGGAGCGAAGAGAGCGAACAGGTGTGGCAATGTGGAGGAGGTCAGAGAGATATGGAGATTATACCAGGACTATCCCAGAACTATCCCAGGATTATACCAGGACTGAACCAGATGTTCTGAACGTTGTAAGAGGCGACAGATGACTGCAGTTTGTCTAATGAAATTCAGTTTGAAAAACATGAAAAAGAACGTTTGCTGGAGCATCAGGGCAGCTCAGAGGAGTCAAAGAAACAACTCATTTATACAGTTTTGGAGTTCAGGAACCAATTTGCTTTATCGTTTTCAGATACTACTCTTTACTATTTCATACTTTCAAATAATTTTACAAAGTGAACACATTTGAATATATACAACATTCAGACCTTCATATTGTCCCCATAAAATAAGAGTGATGAGGGTAAATGTTACTGCAGGGAAGCAGCACACTGAAGGTGTCTCTGTGTCTGGTTTGATTTAAAATTCCATAATCATGACCTAACTGTGTCTTCAGATACTAAACTTCATATCAAAAACAGCTCTTACTGATAACTGTTCTAATGCAGATTTTTTTCTTTGGTCCAAGACGATTCTCAAATCAGAATGAGCCTCACATGATTCTCTCATTTGTGTTAACAGTCTCAATGCTGAAATCCAGTTGGTTTAGACCTAAAATGCCTCTCTGATCTGAACGGTCACTCCCTAAACCCCCGGACCTGCACCAGTCATGGGTCAGTGCTTGTGCAGCCTCTGCAGCTCAGGGAGGGAATTGTGGAGGTTCTTTCACATGAGACCTGTCCAAACACTGAGAATGAGAAACACTTGAATCTGTCTCTGTCTGCAGGTTAAAGGGGGTAGTTGTTTTTTTTTTTTTTTTTTACATGAATTTGTATGTCCCCATCAGCTATCCCAGAACTATCCCAGGATTATGACAGGACTGTCTCAGAACTATCTGAGACAGTCCTCGTCTGCAGTGTCGTGCACCAACACTGACTTACTTCCCATTACATTTGCGTCACCTGGCGGCAATGCACAGTGATATGAGCAGAGAGAAAATAGTACCATGTGATTAGGAGCTCTGACTTTTGCCCTTTTCACATTTTGTGATGCAAATGTATCACTCTTTTGAACACATATTGTTTTAAGCAGAAAAACACTTTATTTTCATGCTGGACTACTTTTGTCAGCATCGGGGAAGAACTCGGCTCACCGGACGCTGTCAGGAGGTAAGTCAGTGTTGACACTGCTGACAGGGCCGTACAGATTCAGGACAAAAACACAAACTGTCACTTTAAGGCTCTGCCAACACAGGCTCCAATGTGATTAACTTCTTCAAAAGTAACAGAGCTCAGGCTACACACAGTTCCTTTGACCTGCTGACATTGTACCATGTCTTAATCACAGTGTCTTGTTGTATGCAGATGTCCTCAGTATCTCTCCATCTCCACAGTCCCATGAGTCTGTTCTTCTGAACACGATTGCTTACACGAGGCTGGTGTGACAGACTAAACGTTGTGCAGAGGCGCTTGACCCGGGCTCTCCGCTCTTGCAGAGATGTTTGCCCTGGCCTCTTACACCTCACTGACGGCTCTGTCTCATTGGCTCAGGCCTCCTCAGATCTCAGATGCTTCAGACGTTCCACAGGCCTGTCCCTGTGAAGTGGAAACGAACACAGCCTCCTGCAACATCTTTAAAAGCCCTGGATATGATATTCCCCATGTACATGGGCAAACTGTGTCTTGTCCCTGTACAAATATATTTTATAAACAGCCCTTGCAGTCAAAATGATTAGCTGCAGGAAGTGTGTGGATAGCATGCTAGTTCCTGGGGCAAGCAGTCGAATAAAATCAGTGTAACCTCAAATTGAAGAGACTTTTGGCATTATTCAAAACTGAGCTAAGGCAAGCTCACACACAGTATGAATGTATGTTTTTCAAGGCTAGTGAAACTATTGCACACTGCATCAGGTTTGTCAAGCTGCTGTGTACAGTTTTGTATCATGTTTTTGTATATTTATGTAGAATTGTCGTGTGGGAGCTTGTGGGTGATGTGGGTTTGTGGGCGGAGCCTTGCACAAAATCGTACGGTTCTCCTGGACTTATTCAAACTGGAGGAATAGAGCCCAGGAGAGATAGTTAAACTATTAAAACATGAAAACCTCTTCAGGCATGTTTCTGATGAGGGAATAATGCTGGAACATGGTAGAACCCTCAGATCCATTTGCATAATCCCCTTCTTCAAACAATAAGAACAGATGTACAGGTTTGTACATATGAACCCAGTATTTCTCAGTATGGTCTTGTAAACTTTCTTAGACCAGTCCCATCAAATGTACAATGATGGTGTTTCAAAAACAGTGTCCATGACTGCCTCTGAAAACGTTTCGTTTCTATACGAAGTCACATATACTCATTTTCTCTTTGACCTTTAAAATTGTAAGTTCAGATGAAATCCCTGTTCATGCTTTGCTTACAGAGCTTGGCCCCCTGCAGTCACACTGTTTGTCCAGATCATCCTTTTGTAAGAGAAACACTGTACCTGCATCATTAGCATATTAATTGCTAATGTGATCTCACTGACCATAGAGCTGAGTCGTAATGAAGCATGAGCCTATCAAAGCCTCTGCTGGTTTTCCTCACAGTCTATCATTAATTACATCTGTGCAAGACCACTTTAAACAATCCAATTATCAAACCTGCATCTTATCAGTGGTACACAGCAGCACAAGAACAAACAAGCAACTTCAAGCTCACATCTCACTTTTTTATCTTTCCTTCTCAGAGGCGAGCTGAGGAGCTCTGGACATTTGAGTTTGTACAGGCGTTTCACACCACATGTGCAGCAAATATGGCAGGAGACCTTCCAGAGGAAATACTTTGAGGTGATGAACATGGAGATTTTAGCTAAGGAGCTAGCCTCTGAATGACAGCATTAAACCTGAACGCTGCAGCTACTTTTATATATTTATGGTTTCATTTTACTATGGAAGATTATAGCCAAAGGAACAAGTAAGAACAAGTAAGAGTCAGGTTCATGGAGATGCAAGCCCACTCAGAGTAAGGACCATAGACCATATATATGAATGGACAAAGCTAACGCGCTAGCCGCCATGTCCTCCTGAGTCTGGCTTCCATTGACTTACACTGGAATATGGGGCCCCTGCCTCTGTACCTGCTGCTGTGAGCCACATCCACAAACCCAAAGAGGAGCAGGACCCACATCTAACTGGAGGTCACTGGAAGTCCCTCGGTAATGAGCACTTCCTCAGGTCAGCACATTATTTCACCCACAGTGGGAACTTCAGTCTCTTTGACTGTTCTGAAGACAGAAGAGGCACTTCCCTCACACTGCTGCAGAGCACTTCATCAAAGTGGAACATGAGAGTGAAACATCAAATACAAAGTTGTCTCACCGACAATTGTTCTGGTGCACAAAGCCTATCCACTTTTCTATGTGGATAAGAGCATTAAAATGATTATTCAAGGGGCAAAAATGTGTGATTAATTTGCGATGAATCACAAGTTAACTATGACTTTCATGAGATTAATCTTGATTAAATATTTTAATTGACTGACAGCACTAGAACATAAATAACGAACCAATCAGATCCCTTTATTCCCTGAGGTCACTCCAGTTAGCGTTAGCAACAGGTTTGATTGACAATGCGTTTTGTTCCTAAGTATCCGTCCCACTTTCTGGTGTCTAAGGCGGGCGCATTTAATTACTTCAATCATGATTGGCTCTTGTGGTTGCTATGATACTCACGGTCGGATTTCCAAATATGGAGCCTGGCTCCAGATTTGCTCCTGTAACTGGCAACAGGAGCCTCATTTGAGTGGAGCTAAACGCTGTGGTGACGTCACACTCACTTCACAGGACAGGACACACAGGACGCATGTTTTTCAGTGCAATAAACACACACAACAAAACTATTATTTCAATGTTATCGGCCAAAAAAAACTTTGCAACATTTTTGGTAACTGAACCTGTCATATGCACTTTAAATGTGATATTTTTGTGAGCCAAATTGACCCTCAGGCCCACTTTGTCAAACTTATCTTCAAAATCATCCCCAGCTCTCTCTGCTTCCTCCGCCATCTTTGAACTTCCAGATTCGATCTTTCTAAACGCGCCCAGGCGACACACACACACTCTTACACACACCTACACACATTTACACACTCCAATCAATCATGCGCCCGCGAGGATGGCAGCCTTTCACTTTTAAAAGACTCTTATGGAAAAGCCCATTACAGTGCACCAGGTTCCAACCCCAATTACACCTAGAATATATAGTAGTCCAGTGCTAATGAAAACGGAGGACGGTGTGGAGTGCACAGACAGCTTTTTGGGGGAGAGAAAGGAAGAGTCATCTATTCTCTTTACGAGGCTGGCGCTCTGGCCGTGATTGGCGCTGAGTTAAATGAAGATCCGTGCCTCTGGGGGGCCGTGGCGGGGGAGGCTAAGTGTTGGTTAACGTTGTGGATGTGCTGCGGAAATGGTGGAAAACAGGTCTTTAAATGTTGTGTCCGCTCCAATCGATGTAGCCGTCTGTGGAACTTTAAACTAAGAGAAAACCCAGACAGAAGGAGAGGAAAAAACTCACAGTGGTAAAAAGTTTGGGCCTTAGTAACTGGAAGAGGTAAAGAGGGAAGGTTATGCCATTTTTATGACTTCTTTAAACTTTTCTACTTTGTTGTAATGTTCTCTCGTCAAAAACAAAGAGGTTTTAGACGTCATCGACGCATGTATTTAGTATTTTAGAGGTCTCTTCCAGGCTCTATTCAAACCCTCCTTACAGTTAGGGTCAGGGTTAGTAAGATTCTGTACAAAGCTCCGCCCACAGGCCTACATCACCCACACTCCCACACCACAATTCTCCAGAAATATATAAAAACACGATACAAACAAAACACTATAACTTCACAAACCTGATGCGATGTGCAGTAGTTTCATGAGTGGGATGTGCGCTGATTGTGTTGCAAACGGGGAGCATCAAAAACAATCATAAAACTTGTATTTTGGAAGATAATTTGTTTAATCAGATTTTTAATTTTAAATTCTGTTGAATTTCTCACTTTGATTTTTTTTATCTCTGAAAAACCTGTTTTTTATTCTGAATTTGAGCTGAAATTTTGAGTGCACATTTTCAAAGAGTTTAAAATCCAGCATAAAAATCATCTTTTAAATATTCAGCACAGATATTTTCAAGCCCTCAAATTCATCTGTGAAAATTCAGAATGTAAAATTTGCAATGAAAAAAAGGAGCAGTACAGTTCCCAGATGCCGAGGCAGAAGCAATCGGTCCAAAGTGATGCGATCTCACTTAGTACCAAACAGGAAATGGTGCAGCGAAGCTCTGATTGCTCAGAATTGGCCTCATCCAAACCTCCTCTCTTTTACTTCTTAATTGTAAACCCCGCCCACAGAGGAGACTGGCCAATAGGACACAGCCTCCGTCCTCCTCACTCACAGGACTGATTGTATTTTTAAAACAAATAATTTTAACATCCATCCATCTTCTCCCGCTTTATCCAGCTGGGTCATGGGGGCAAGTCCTCTGCACCTGACCCCCCCATGATCCCCTCTGTGAGTGGAGCCCACAGGAGGGTGGATGTCATGGTCCTTGATGTTAGTTCAAGTGCTGCAGGAAACCCATCCAGACACAGGGAGAACATGCAAACTCCACACAGAAAGGCCCAGGCGAACCTTCTCGCTGTGAGGCATGAGTGTTAGCCACTCAGCCACTGTGCCGCTCATTTTATCATCGTGATCTAAATATGTTTCTGTCTGTTAGCGATGAATACACCATAGAAGTGTAACGTTCTCAAAAAGGATTCTATGGCAGGAAGATGAACCCAGTGAACAGGGAGAGTGGGGTCCAGCGAGGCAGTCCTGAGTTTGATTCCCTAATGATGGACTTTCAGAGGTAAGATTGCATGTTCTGCCTGTGTCTGACTGGGTTTCCCCCATGAACACGATAGGCTAATACTCCAGCTAGATACTCCTCAATATCAGTATCTTCCTAAATCTAGAGCTATGGTCATCCAGTGGTCCTGACCAGTTCCTCCATCTAGTCTACAACAAATATTCAGCAGAATGAAACACTTTAGTATTATTCAGTTTGTATCTGCAGTGAATCATGGAAGTTATTTATTCAACCTTTTACAGCTTAAGTCTTATACAGCTGAAACATAACCAAAAATGTCCCCATAGAAACGTCCGTCTGCATTTGACCCAACCTTCAGTGCCACTGGGATAACTGTCCTGGATCTTATCTCGGACTAGTCTCATGGTCTGGACCAGCCGACTCTGCCTGGATTAAAGGCGCTGCACCTGATTTTTACTGTCATAAAAATATGAAACAACTATTTTGTATGAAATAGTTTGCAGCAGTCAAGATTCATTCCTCCCTTATGCATTCTGAGCATCCTAATTATTCACCACAATTATTCACAACTTTCAGAATCCAGAGCAGAGTTTTGTGTGACGGTGAGGTTTAAAGGCTAACTAGCATGCTAATCTGCACTTCCTGATTACAGGTTAACAAAATACTTTTGAATTAGAGACAGCAGACCTATTTTGACCTAAATATGAAAAAATATGAATGAAAACGTCACTGTGGAGCTGTGAAATAGTGGTTACCGCGACCGCCTCACAACGACAAGGTCCCAGGTTTGATTCATATAAAAGGCCTGCGCTTTTTTCAATGTATTTGAGCAAAAAAATTCTATAAGCAGCTCGTCAGGTCAAAATAAGACCGTTGCATACTATCCGTATCTAATCGTATTGCCAGATCGTCAAGAGTGCATGGTTAGCATGCTAGTTGAGGACCACTGCAAACTGTTGAAAATCTATGTTCATAGGTTTTCTTGTGTTTGGGTCAGAAGTACAAAAATACCCAAAAATGACTCGAGTAGTACGTGTACAATTGACATATTTTTAAATGAATATACACAGTCTGAACTCACTGAAACAATGTAAAGACCACGAACAGTAGAATCATTTGGTATTATTTAAAGATACAGTATGCAACTTTCTGGAGGTGGCGGTAAAACAGAAAGTTAAAGCCATACTTCGGAACATTCTCCATGGTGATAGTAAAGTTTTACCCCATATTGCGGACTATTATAGCCAAAGGGACAACATCTCCATGGAAACAAGCAGGAGGTTTGTGAAGATGCTCAGAGTTTTTAAGAGTCACAGTTTTTACACAACCAAAATGAAAAAAAGTGGCAAAAAAGTGACATGAAGCGGCTTTAAAAGATTCTGTGCCCATGTTTTGCAACCTTTTTTATTTTGTTTTCTTGTTCAAACTCTTAGGCTCAAACACACAGATCCTCTGCTCTTTTGTAAAGCAGCCTGTTAGCCTGTTAGCCTGTTAGCCTGTTAGCCTGTTAGCCTGTTAGCCTGTTAGCCCGTTTGCTCATGGCAGTGTTTCTCAGTGAGGACGTCTCCTGCACACGTGTTATTGAGCTGATTGTTCAGCTGATTTCTTTTGTCCACAGACCGAAGTGCAGGTCCTCGCGCTCCTCTGTGACGTGAAGGGGAGGAGCCACACACAATGTGCAATCAGACCTGTTTACCGCTCGCCCTCGAGCCCAATCAGCGCCTCCACGTCCCACTCTGCCCACGACTGCAAACGCCTCGTCTCAGAATCACGCCTCATAAATATTTGTGCTGTGTAGAAGCACTCACTACAATGGAAATAAAGACACCTGAGTAACTGAGCATCTACAAGAGACCAGAAAGTGCAGATATGGTTAGACTACTTATTTCACCAAATTGAGATCAAATTTGACATTGTATATTTAAATTTGATTTTAAAATCTTTTATATTGATTTATTTATTACTTCCTGGTTGCAAATTTGACAAACAGTCAGTGGTAGAACAAGTACTCGATTTTGTTACTTAAGTAAAAATACAGATACTGGAGCAAAAAATACTCCAAAAAACGAAATATATCACAGGACAAAATCTACTTCAGTAAAAGTATTAAAGTACGCATGTAAGAATGTAATATAGAGTCAAATGGAAAAGTATTTCATGGAGGTTCTGAGGTCTTATAAGGCTTCAGTGAGGCTGTTGATATTTGCTGCAATTAGTTCAACAGAAACAAAGAGAACTACACTGTGGTCTTCATTCACTCCTCACTCGGCTAAAGCAGGACTCACCACGACCGACTGAGCAAGAAATATAATCAGCTTCATTAGTGTTATTTTCCACAGTGCAGTTCTTCTTCAGATAATTTACACGACACAGGGAGAGTGTCGTGTGGAGCTCCGTGAGGAAACTGCTGCTGTGGGCTCAACAAAAAAACACTGAACTGTAACAGTTGTGACTCGAGCTGACAGATCCACCATCACACTCATCTGACTGACCAGAGCCTCCAGACCAGAGCCTCCAGACCAGAGCCTCCAGACCAGAGCCAACAGACCAGAGCCAACAGACCAGAGCCAACAGACCAGAGCCAAC
>CM060670.1:34474094-34551594 GCA_030686955.1 Odontamblyopus rebecca
GCCGGTCTGAAGCCAAGGCTAGCTCTCCGCTAGCACTAGCCGCACAGAGAATGCCGCTGCAGTACTCCGCCTCTACCCTCTGCGGACTCAACACCTGCTGCCGCCCGCTCTGTGCTGGAACTCTCCGGCAACCTGGACTCTTCTCCGGCGCACGTCCTCCACGCCGCGGCAATGATCGCTTGTCCATCTACAACTTTCCATCCGCAAACGCCATCCCGTCCATCTGGTCACACCGCTCGCCAGCTTCCGCAACACGTCATCACAACAAATCGCACGTGAATCTGTCAAATCTCCGCTCTCTCCCTCGCTGCTTGGATCCCACTGCAACCCCACGTCACCTGAAGCTCTCACTCCTCAACACCCGTTCACTAAACAATAAGAGCCTCATCCTCAACGAATACATCCAGGACAATAACTTAGATTTTCTCTGTCTCACTGAAACATGGCACAAACCAATGGACTATTTTTCGCTAAATCAGGCCACACCCCATGGATTTACATACATCGAAAAACCCCGTGCTGATGGAAGAGGTGGAGGTACAGCTGTCATCTACAAAAAGGACACTAAAATAACCCAAATCTCCGTCTCTAGTATTCACTCTTTTGAATACATTGCCTTTAAACTGTCTGGTCCATCCCCTTTAGTCACTGCTGTTATCTACCGCCCTCCCAAACCAAATACCTCTTTTCTCTCCGAGCTTACAGATTTTTTGACCCAGCTAAGTGCCATCTCATCATCCCTCCTCCTCCTAGGTGACTTCAACTTTCACATTGACTCAAAGGACTCCAAACCTGCCATAGAATTCCTGGATTTACTCCATTGTTTTAATATCACTCAACAAGTACATTTTCCCACCCATTCCCACGGACACATTCTTGATCTGGTTTGCTCCTCAGGTATCCCAATCCATAATCTCTTCAGCCATAACCTCCATGTATCAGATCATCTGGCCATTGCGTTTGAAATCAACATAGCCACTGCACCTCCCAAAACAAAACGCAAAATTACTTTCCGTAACCTCAAATCCATTGATCCATCCGCTGTTTCTGCACTTCTCACCACCAAACTCGTTGCCACCCCACCTCCCACATGTAAAAATACCTCCTAACTTGTCACTTACTACAACAACACACTATCTTCCTGTCTTGATTAACTTGCCCCTATCAAAACTAAAACAGTCTCGTTCACACACACAGCCCCCTGGTTTACTCCCGAGCTCCGCCAAATGAAATCACGTAAGCGGCAGCTTGAGAGACTGTACAAAAAGACATGTCTAACAGTCCATCTCCAAAATTACACAGATTATATTCAGTCATACAAAGATGCTCTAAACACTGCCCGGTCAAACTACTATTCAAATCTCATTCACTCTGATTCCAAAAACCCCAAAACTCTTTTCTCCACAATCAACAAGCTCCTGAAGCCCTGTGACAACACCTCATCATCTTTCACAACAACCAAATGCAATAATTTCTTGTCCTACTTTCAGACCAAAATTAACTCAATCTACAATTCCCTCAGTCTCCCCACAGCCAACACAGCCTCAACTCCTGACCCGCCTCCTCCCAGCACCACTCAACAGCTTTCTCATTTCTCCCCCATTACTCCTGTTCAGCTCACCAAACTACTCTCAGGCATCAAAACACCAACCTGCTCTCTGGATCCCATCCCCTCTGCTCTCATCAAAACATGTCTTCCCGTCATTTCTCCCTTAATCACAACTATCATAAACTTATCACTTACAAATGCTTCTGTTCCACAGTCTCTCAAGCTGGCAGCTATCACCCCCATACTTAAAAAACCTGGCCTTGACCCTGACAACTTTGTAAATTACCGGCCCATATCCAACCTTCCCTTCCTGTCCAAAATCCTTGAACGTGTCATAGCTGCACAACTACATAAACACTTAATCTCCAACAGCCTGTATGAGCCATTTCAGTCCGGTTTCCGTCAAAAGCACAGTACAGAAACAGCACTACTCAAGGTAACAAATGATCTTCTCCTCTCCTCCGACTCAGGCCAACTCTCCATCCTCATCCTCTTGGATCTCACTGCCGCTTTTGACACCATCAGTCACACCATCCTCCTCTCTCGCCTCAAGACCTTCATCAACATCACCGGCTCTGCTCTATCCCGGCTCCAGTCATATCTTACCAACCGACAGCAATTCATCAGTATCAACAACTGCTCCTCCTCCACTGCACCACTGTCTCAAGGTGTTCCCCAAGGTTCGGTGCTTGGTCCCCTCCTGTTCATCCTGTACATTCTCCCACTTGGTAACATCATTCGTCGTCATGGCCTCTGTTTTCACTGCTACGCCGACGACATACAGCTCTACATCTCCACTTTATCCATTAACACAACAACTCACTCCTCCCTCACACGGTGCCTATCTGACATCAAAACCTGGATGACACACAATCTACTCAAACTCAACAGTGACAAAACCGACATCATAATAATTGGCCCAAAAACACTCACTAAATCCTCCTCAGGTTTCTGTCTAAACTTTGATCATTCCACACTCACTCCATCCCCACTCATCCGAAATCTTGGCATTCTCATTGACCAAAACCTCTCATTCGAACCCCATTTAAAGCAAATAACCCGGACTGCCTTTTTTCATCTCAAAAACATTGCACGCCTCCACCCATCACTCACCTTTTCAGCTGCAGAAACTTTAATACATGCATTTATCACATCCAGAATCAACTACTGCAATAGTATCCTCTACGGCACACCCTCAAAAACACTTAACAAACTGCAATATATACAAAACTCTGCTGCCCGCCTCCTCACACGTACCCGTATGAGCGAACACATCACCCCCGTCCTCCAAAACCTCCATTGGCTCCCCATCCCTCAGCGAATTCAGTTCAAAGTTCTTCTTATTACTTTCAAAGCTCTCCACAACCTGGCCCCCTCCTACCTCACAGATCTGCTCCACCGCCACACCCCATCCCGCTCCCTCCGCTCCTCCAACGCAAACCTCCTGTCCCTCCCCTGCAGGACCAAGCTCCGAACCTGGGGAGACAGAGCCTTCTCCGTTGCTGCTCCCACCCTCTGGAACTCACTCCCACAGCCACTCCGAGAATGCACTGACCTCACCACCTTCAAAAAACACCTTAAGACTCACCTGTTTAAAGCTGCTTTTAATCTTTGACTGTTATGAGGACTGTTTTTAATGTTTTTTATCTGTGTATTTTTTTAATTGCTCATCTGTGTAAAGTGTCTTTGAGTATCTTGAAAAGCGCTATATAAATAAAATGTATTATTATTATTATTATTATTATTGCCTGCAGTAGCGGCTGTAATGAAACATGACCGCACTCAGTATTCAGACCTTGAATCCGTGACGAGGCCGAGTCCAAATGCGCTCGAGTCCGAGACAAGACCAAAACAAAACCATCGCTTTAGCGGAGGAGGAAGTCCAGCGGTGTGGGGGTCTCTGTGAGTGTGGGACAGGTGTGGGTCCTGCTGCGGTGCCGCTCCTCGTTCAAGGGGGTGTGGGTGTGTTTTGAAGCGGAGTTTGTACGTATCAGTGATATCGGCCACACACGGAGTTTGTATGCTGGGGTCGTGCGCGGTCGGAGGTGTTGTGCCCGGGCACAGTTCGGTTGCGCTCGCGCTGGGCAAGCGTGAGGCGCTTTAGGGGCTCCAGGCTTGGGCAGGTTCCACAGTCCTAGTGTGAGTTTGCCCCTAATGTTTGACACATTTAGAACGTTTAACTCGTCACGTTACGTCTGTGCGCAGCTCCTTATTGTGGCTGCAGAAGCACTCGCACTGGTGCGACTGTTTTGATTTCCTCGTTCACACGACGAAATATTTATTCGCATATGCGAGTGAAATGGGCGCACAGTAGAGCCCTGGCTACATCTATTGTTTTCTTAATTTGCTTTGATTTAGGTTTGAGAATGGAGTTATAGATTGGAGTCAGATGCTGTCTGAGTTCTCCTTTTCTGTTTAAAGAAGGGTGCCTGGATGACTGAGGGATTTTATACACTTCAAGTACTATGTGACATCACACAGGACTGTCCTGGTTACAGCGAGGGGTTTCTGATACAAACACCTGTGTGCAGAGTTTGAAGTGTGGGTGCTTATTGGACCAATCACACTGATCATTATATGTCCAGACTCCTCCCCCGCGCTCACCCATTTAGAAACAATAATCACTAGAATAACAGTTAGTTACAGCCCTAGTTTAACGTCCGGAGCACTTATAGAACAGAACTTATAAAATGCTCATATAAACCTAAACATTTCATCATGATAAAAGTATCCAGGAAGAAGAATTTAGGAACTCTGTGTCAACAAAAATGTCAGATATGACCTTATCATTCTAAAGGGACAGTAGGTGAATTTCCTTAATGCAAATATGTGTTGCATTACTGTCCATCAGCTTCAGGAGGCAGTGCTGTGCCTCTGTTCACTCTCCCAGTGTCAGGGCCAAGAGTTTCCTTGTACCTGTCACAGGTGTATAGAGCTGCTCCTCCTCATGTGCTCCTCCTCTCCCCTGTTCACTATAGACACAGGTCTGTATGTAGGTGTAACATGCCTCTATAGACACAGGTCTATTGACAAACGATGCTTTGTCCTAAGTTGTCTCATAATGTAATTCTTCATTATTATTAAATGTTGAGTTATACACACAAAAGTGTATAATAATAATAATAATAATAATAATAATAATAAGAAGAAGAAGAAGAAGAAGAAGAAGAAGAAGAAGAAGAAGAAGAAGAAGAAATATTGCGTAACCTAATTAAGGCTGACACTAGAACCAGATCTTTGACCGATTCTCTGCAGGTTTGTGCTGCTCTGCACATATACAAACTGCACAAATAATAAATAAATCAATGTTATGACCTTCTTTGTACCTAAACTTAATTCTTTTACTAAAATACTAGTCCAGATGTTGTCAATAAGTACAGTTTTATTTGACAAACTGATGTAAATGTACTTAAAGGTGCATTCTGGGGTCCTGTTCCGTTGCCTGGAATGTTCCACAGTCCATCATCATTTTATATAGTTTTTAAATCTGAACTGTCCACTGCACAACACATTTCTAAATGCACAAGTAGAAAGAACAGGTCTAAACACAATCAGGTGTTTTCTTTACTGAAAAACATTTTAAAAATGTTCTGTACATTAATGTTACAGAACAGTAGGAGTAACATGTCTTTTGAGGAGCTGTGGTTTTCAGACACCTTCCTGACGTTCCTCCTGAGCAGAGTTTAAAAGGGCTCGGGAGAGATCGCTAGATTACTCAAACATGCATGCATCTAAAACCTCTTCAGGCATGTTTTTGATGGGGGAACGATGTGACACGGTAGAAAGCTCCAAATCTGATTCTGATTTATTTAAAGGGCCCATATGACACTATTCTCTCATCTATGTTATAATGTCGTATCCTCATCAAAAAGATTTGAAACTCCTTCACTTGAACCGTTTGAATAATTTCACACCTGGAAATGCCACAGTCACATGAAGGTGAGAGGCGGCACTCCCACTACATGACATCATACACTGCAGAAAAGCTTGAACACTTCAATCTATCAGAGAGGTAAAAGTAGTGAAATTATCTGTCCACGCAGCAAGATCATTTTACTTAACAAATTATCTTAAAATAAACTACCTCTAGACTCGAATTAAAGGGGAACTCTGGCCTGTTTGAAGCTAAAGTCCGTTTCTAGAGGTGGTGGAATTCTGTCAGAAGCCAAAAAACAGCACAGATCAGTGTTTCCTCGGCGGAGATCTCACTGTGGCAGTGAGTCTGTCACGGCAATAAACTAGTGTAGTGATGGGGGCAAGTTGTTCACTTCCACGTAAAACACCAATTTGCTTCACACTGAAGAAGCTTAACACCACTTTAACCCATCTGACAACAGCCACGAGTCTAACAAACCAAACGCTCTGCTTCACTCATTAGTGTCTGGAAACGTTAGAAAACAACTTTATAAGCACCTCACACTTCCCTCTGCTGATTTCCCACTGCACAGGCCAAAGCCCAAAAGACTCGATCGCCGATGTCGTTTCTAATCATGTTTATTTACGACTGAATTATATTTTTTGAAAAACGCTAAAATCATACATTGCCGAACCGTTTTCTTTCAACAACTTTCGGTTTCTCTTCTTCTTCACTGTCAGTAATCGATTCTCTCTTGTCGCTGGAGTATCTCTTCCTCTCCCAACAACGAACTCACACGTGATTTCAGAGCGAGAGTTCAACTTGGGGTCAGAACAGAAGGATCGACTGCAAAAGCTAGAAAACACGAGCCGATGCCTGTCCATGTTGTTACAGGCTCTGCAAAAGGCGAGTTTCACTGTTGACAAAAGCCTGCGTTGCATGCTGGGGAATATTTTTGTTGGCAGCAAGAAGCATGATGAACATAGCAAGAAAGCACGTACAGGGTTATTGATCTACTCTAACTGCAGAGGACTGAAGACAATTTGCCCAGAAATTGGTCATGAGCATAGAAGGCACCAAATCACCCTTTTCAGTCCCTACAAAGTGTGGACCAAAGCAAATTTCTGCTCTGAATCGCCAACTACGTGGCCCAACAACCACTTCGGCGATATCCACAAGTACTTGGTAGAAACTTCTGTGCCAGGGGTCGATTTTTGATTCACTGCAGATACATAATTTAGGCTTGGATTTTTGTTTCCTATGAGGAGGACTCGAATAGACATTTAGTAATAATGTGTTTAATGCAGCTTTGCGCACATTTGTTTCGGTTTTAGAGAAACTAAACTTAAAATTGCATAGCTCATTTGCATAAACTGCACTGAAACCACAGCTCAGTGCTGACGCTTCAGCTTCTGTCAGACTAAAGGACACGACTCAGCGGAATATGAGTGTTCTTACTGTGACAGAGGATGTGCTGCTGATGGTGAGTCTGTTCTGTGCTTCTGCTGCGTTGGAGCATTGGTTCATGTTCACCTTTTCAGAGATTATACGTCTGCAGGATGCACAGTTCGTATATATGAATGGACATCGTATATTCTCTGTAGCATTTCATTGGTTTCATAAATGCAACACACTATAGTCTTTTATACAGAGTTACAGGTAAAAAAAATAAAAAATCATATGCAGTGTTATCCTCATTTTAGGGTTTTGTGGCTCCACGGGTGTTTTGTGTGGGAGACGCTCCAAACCCGACCCCTGTCCTGGGCCATTCACAGCAAAATCATGAGTCATCAAATCATGAATTTTAAAGAAATACACAAACCTGTCAAGAAATGGGCTCAATATACGTGTTGGTGTTTATTTCACATGGAATAAGGAAAAGATCTTTTCCTTCTTCCTTCCTTCCTTCCTGCCGGAGTTCACCTTTAGGCAGACTCAGAATTAATAAGTAGATAATAAATGTGAAAACAAGATGAATAACCTGATATAAGTTTTAAAATCTTGGTCAGATCAGCAAAATCTGTAGTGCAAGGTGGAACAGAGCATTTTGAGCGTTGGAGATGTACACAGACCAGTTACTCAAACAAAACACAACTCCAGGTTTGTTTTGAGGAGGAAACACGATTACAACACGCCTTAAAGCTCTCAAGGGTCCATTTTGCGTAATATAGAACCTTCAGTAAAGCGGTGCACATATTTGCTGAAGACACCTGTGCTGTACACTGCAGTCTTTCCTCTGGTGTATTGTCAGATGTGGTGCATTCAATATCTCCTCTATCGGTGCGTAAATCCGAGCGCTCTGTTATGTGCTCTGTGTGTACAGTGTGAGTCGTCTCCCTGCTGGGGCCGCTCCTGCTTCTAATTGGACCTGTCAGCCCAGCTCCCGTCCACGTCTCCAAACCAAAAAAAAAAAACATATAAAAACACAACTAAACGTTCCAGACGAGAGTGGATATTTGCGGCGATAGCAGTGAGTGAGTTATTTAGCAGAGATTGAAAACAGCGTGTGCCAAACATTTCATTTGAGTTTCGAGGCTTTTAATGTCCGACTGCGACAATGTGCCAGGTTTGTTTGTACACAGAGAATTTAGGGAAAGTAGATCCACACAGGAGGAAGGAATAAAATATTCTGCTGCAGATATTCAGACTCACTTTTGTTCAGCACGCTCTGGTTTACGGAAAAGAAAATAACAGCGTGCTTTCAGACCACACGTTCATGAAGATGTTAGTGCCCTGTCTGACTCACAGTAAGAAGGTCCCGTGCTTAAATAGAATTGGTCCATAAGATGTCTTTCACCAGTCTAAAACATGAACATAATGGCTACTCTATAGGCTCTAAAAATGACTTTCATGTCGGCTATTTGAACAAAACACCTCTTCCCCAGTGCAGATATATCATATAAACCGGTCTAAAGGGCAAAATAAGTTTGCTGTGTGCTGTCCGCATCTGATCGTAATGCATTTTATTTATCAGGAAGTGTGTGTTATCATGTTAAGAGCTTTACCATCACTGCAAAATTCTGTCTCTTCTGTAATCTCTAAGAAGTGTGAAAAGTGCTTATAAAGTCATCATGGTGAATAATCAGGAGGCTCTGAATGCAAAAGGTCCGTCAGTAAGAACTTTGTAAAAATGCATTTGTTCTGTTTTTCATGTTGACAGTAGAAATCAGGTACAAAGTATTTATGGGCAGTGGAGGGGTAAGGACTCAATAAAAGCACAGAAAAAACTACTTTAGTGACGAACCTCTTTGAATTTTTCATTTGGTTTAACAGGAACAAAATGTAAAACATATTTCACTCAGAGTCAGAGACATTTTAAAGACTCATAACCAGTGGTCTTGATTATGAATTGTGCTGATTTGTGTTAATCATGAAGCTATTGAAGCCACTTTTCATATTTTCATATTTCCATATTTTTGTCGGGGCTGTAATTCCGTACATTCAGACGTCACCATAAATGTGCTTCAGAAGAACCTCTGAACAGGTCTCACACTGACACACTGAGAATAACACACACACACACACACACACACACACACACACACTTTTCAGTCCAGATATCTGTAATACTGTGATTACTCATTGACTTGAAGTTCCTATATTACAGGGGTGTCAAACTCATTTTGGTCCGGGGGCCGTATGCAGCCTACTTTGATCCCAAAAGGGCCGGATCAGAAAACTCAGTTCTCTCTTCAAGTTATCGTATTTTTCTCCGTGTCTCGTAGTGGTGTTTAAGATTATATTCCTCGAGCAACGCCACTTGTTCCAAACACACTGAGCACAGATTTACCATTCACCTCTGTCAACAAATAAGAATTAGACTATTTTTCTTGGGAAATCCTGAACTGAAGAGCGTTTGGAAAGAGGAAAGTCTTCATTTGTGCTGCTCTGGTGGGAGTCGCAACGTACAGAAACGCTGGAGACGCTGCTATGCTAAACGGTGCAGAAAATTAACAGAAAAATCTGAAAATTTTAAGTATTTTAATAGAAAAATCAGCCAAGGGCCAGATTAAAGGTCTTGGAGGGCCGGATCTGGCCCCCGGGCCGCATGTTTGACACATATGCTATATTACATAAAATGGAGCCTCGTTAGAACGTCGTTACCTCCTCAAACCTACTGTAACAAGAGCCCAGTTTACGTGATGTGCAGATCCTTCAGTCCAGCGCTCTGACATCAGCAGTTTGTCCACACACACGGTGGAGGTGACACAGTCTAATCCCTGAACCTGTGTCTCTCTGGGGTTTTGTGTGTTTTGTGTTTGAACTTTTCTGGATCAGCTTTGGTAAATGTCACTGGTCCATCATTCTGCCGTCCTGTGGTCCTGCCGTCCTGTGGTCCTGCCCTCCTGTGGTCCTGCTGTCCTGTGGTCCTGCCCTCCTGTGGTCCTGCCGTTCTGTGGTCCTGCCCTTCTGTGGTCCTGCCCTTCTGTGGTCCTGCCGTTCTGTGGTCCTGCCCTTCTGTGGTCCTGCCGTTCTGTGGTCCTGCCGTCCTGTGGTCCTGCCCTCCTGTGGTCCTGCTGTCCTGTGGTCCTGCCCTCCTGTGGTCCTGCCGTTCTGTGGTCCTGCCCTCCTGTGGTCCTGCCCTCCTGTGGTCCTGCCCTTCTGTGGTCCTGCCCTTCTGTGGTCCTGCCGTTCTGTGGTCCTGCCGTCCTGTGGTCCTGCCCTTCTGTGGTCCTGCCCTCCTGTGGTCCTGCCGTCCTGTGGTCCTGCCGTCCTGTGGTCCTGCCGTCCTGTGGTCCTGCCCTCCTGTGGTCCTGCCGTCCTCTGGTCCTGCCCTTCTGTGGTCCTGCCCTCCTGTGGTCCTGCCCTTCTGTGGTCCTGCCGTCCTGTGGTCCTGCCCTTCTGTGGTCCTGCCCTCCTGTGGTCCTGCCGTCCTGTGGTCCTGCCGTCCTGTGGTCCTGCCCTCCTGTGGTCCTGCCGTCCTGTGGTCCTGCCCTTCTGTGGTCCTGCCCTCCTGTGGTCCTGCCGTCCTGTGGTCCTGCCGTCCTGTGGTCCTGCCGTCCTGTGGTCCTGCCGTCCTGTTGTCCTGCCGTCCTGTGGTCCTGCCCTTCTGTGGACCTGCCGTCCTGTGGTCCTGCCGTCCTGTGGTCCTGCCCTTCTGTGGTCCTGCCCTCCTGTGGTCCTGCCGTCCTGTGGTCCTGCCGTCCTGTGGTCCTGCCCTCCTGTGGTCCTGCCGTCCTGTGGTCCTGTCAGTAGGAGGGTCTCTGTGCTCTGCTCCACTCTGTCATCTGGACTCACAGCTCTACACATATTGTACAGACCGATTGCCTGTGACGTGTGGATCGGCCATTCTGGAGATACTCGCATCTCCAGTCCTGTAGATGCAGTATTGACTACAGAACGTCCATTGCGAAAAAAACGAACGATGGTGAACTACTGCCGTGTTTTAGGTTGTCATAACCGGGAGAGTGACAGATCCTTTTATCGTTTACCAGAAGTAATCGTTGGCCAAGGTGAAAAAACACAAGAATTGTCGGAAGAAAGGCGACGATTATGGCTTTCAAGTTTGAATCAGGATTTCACAGGAAAAACAGTCTCAAACATCCGCGTGTGTTCCCATCATTTTGTTTCCAGTAAGTACCTTCATTATCGTAATACATCATCCTGATTAAAACGAAATATTTATTTTATTTCTCACACATCTACAAGATTTCAAAATAGACATGTCAAGCTCCATGTTTACCACTGTTTACAGTGCTGCAGGGTCGTATAAATGAGGAAATGAGAATGTTTGGTGTATACGGACTTGGGGCACACACTAGATAATTCACGATGTCAGGGTAAGAGATCGACGGCAATAAATCCACATCAGAAGAGGCATCTTTTATTTCATAAGGATCAATTCCACCTATTTCTTGCAATTTCGCATCATATCTCACTCTTTCAGAAGATTGTAGCGTATCCCTGTATAGAATTCTTTCTTTTTTTGTCCTTTGATCCGACTTTTTAGACATTTTGACACACAATAAATGAAAATTCGATTTAACAACAACTTGGGGGCTGTGTTTTATAGCGATCTATATCTCCAAGATGGAAACCGGAAGTACTGGGTTAGGCGAAAATCACCCAAGCTGCAAACGGTCTATTGTCTTATTCTGTAGTTTTTCTGTCCCATCGAGCTGTTATAAATAACACTAATTATGGGAAATGGTCACATTTTTATACGGCGCTTTTCCACTTTCAGGACACTCTGAGCTTTACGTCAAAGAACCACTCACACATTAGTCGTACAGTGTACACGGACACAGGGGTTGTGGGAAATGGAATTGCACCGCCGACCTGTGGCTGAGTGGATCTGACTGCTCACCCCATGATGTGTATGTCAAGATTCAACCTGTGACCTTTGGCTCAGAGGACGAGAGCTCTGACAACTGTCCTTATTTTTGCTCCGTTGGGGATTTGGGTCCTTTGTGTCTCAGACGCCCTTCAGTCTCTGACAGTGAGGGGGAAGTGTTTTGCTTCGGGACACAGCAACAGTTTGTGAACAGGTGAGGTCTGAACTGGCAATGCTTAAATGTGAGAGGATGCTTAACCCGTCTGCACCTGTCAGTCTGCACCTGTGTGTCTGCACCTGTGTGTCTGCACCTGTCAGTCTGCACCTGTGTGTCTGCACCTGTCAGTCTGCACCTGTGTGTCTGCACCTGTCAGTCTGCACCTGTCAGTCTGCACCTGTCAGTCTGCACCTGTCAGTCTGCACCTGTGTGTCTGCACCTGTCAGTCTGCACCTGTGTGTCTGCACCTGTCAGTCTGCACCTGTGTGTCTGCACCTGTGTGTCTGCACCTGTCAGTCTGCACCTGTCAGTCTGCACCTGTCAGTCTGCACCTGTCAGTCTGCACCTGTCAGTCTGCACCTGTCAGTCTGCACCTGTGTGTCTGCACCTGTCAGTCTGCACCTGTGTGTCTGCACCTGTGTGTCTGCACCTGTCAGTCTGCACCTGTCAGTCTGCACCTGTCAGTCTGCACCTGTGTGTCTGCACCTGTCAGTCTGCACCTGTGTGTCTGCACCTGTCAGTCTGCACCTGTCAGTCTGCACCTGTGTGTCTGCACCTGTCAGTCTGCACCTGTGTGTCTGCACCTGTCAGTCTGCACCTGTGTGTCTGCACCTGTCAGTCTGCACCTGTGTGTCTGCACCTGTCAGTCTGCACCTGTCAGTCTGCACCAGTTTAAAATGAAATGTACACTGGAAAAAACCTTAAGATATCAACACTTAAATCTGTCAGAAAATGACATAAAAGTATTGAAGTTATTTTGCTGCTGAACAGATGATTTTACTTGACAAGTTCTCTTCAAATAAATACTTTAAACTTTTGTCCAGATGACAAATTGAATTTCTCCTTTTGCCATCTTAAAATAAACCACCTCTGGACTTGAATGAAGCCTCTGAGAACTAGTAAGTCGATAATAAATCTGAAAACAAGATAATAATTTGAATATAATTGTTTAAATCACGGCCAGATCAGAGGAATCTGCAGAGTTCTCTCTGAACAGGGTATTTGTGTCTTGCCCACTGAATTGTTGTAGAACGGTTAGAGCAGTTTATTCACATCAGCACAGAGACGTGAACCCTGAACACACATTCTAGTGCCGTCCATTCTGGCTCTGGCTTTGTTGTAGGGAGTATTATACCTCTGATGAGCAGGGCACAGCACAGGTGCTCTTTGTGGCCATGTTCCCTTTTATTGTTTTGGAAATGTTATTTCACTTTTGCTCTCTGCGCTAAGTCACTCCCCCTTCAGAGTTACGTCACAATACAGTCAGCGAACATCCTGCCAACAAAACGACTGCACGTCACATCAGGTTTGTGAAGGTGTAGAGCACAGTTTTCTATCATGTTTTTGTATATTTATGGAGAACTGTCGTGTGGGATCGTGGGTGATGGAGACTTGTGGGCGGAGCCTCGTACAGAATCTTACAGCGAACCATTAAATAGAATTTGAACAGGGCCCAGGAGAGATCTCTAGATTACTCAAACGTGCATGGATGACATCTAAAACCTCTCCAGGCAAGTTTTTGATGACGGAACAATGTCATAACACAGGAGAAAAAAGCCCGTTTTTATAGGGAGCACAATAGAAATGTTTTTCCTCCCTTCAGTCCACACGTGAACCTCCTGAAGCTGCGGTGCTGCGCTCAGGCCTGCGGCGCGTCTGCGGAGGAGCTAACCAGATTAGCTAGCATCCGATTTCTCACTTTGACAAATTAATTTCCGCATAAATGAAATGAAGCAGGCCTCCCTTGGTAATTCTTAAGGAAATTGAAGACGGTTTTATGGAATGGAATAAAACAACAAGAGCCCGAACAAGAGGGGAAATCTAATTACCCCGCCTGAAAAATCAAGGTAGGCTAATAAATGAGAGCGGAGCGGTGTGCGGGCTGTAAACGCCGTGAGGAGGAGGCTGTGTGTGTGTGTGTGTTTGTGTGGTTTTATGTTCCTGTTTTTGCATTAAATAAAATCACAAATAAAATATTGCGTTTAAAAGTGCAACGGGCCCCAGTTTTACGGCTGTTGTAAATACAGATCTACATTGTTTTTCTCCACGCTGTGAATAACACTGTGACGGCTGAGCTCACCGCTCACATCACTCACAGAGGCTTTTTACATATTAGCCGCCGCCAGACCTCAGAGGGTTTTCAGCATAAACTGTTTGAGGGAATTATAGCTGGTTTTTAACGAGCCCGTATAAAACTGTGCTCTGATCTGCGTTAAAATGCACTTTCCTCTTATTTCATTCACGTTTTATGCACAAATTTACACATATTCAGGCTGAGTTCTCAAACTACAAACACTTTGTTCTGCTGCTCCATTGTGTTTTTAAACACTGTGCACCTTCACATGCCTCGTTTTAATCTTCCTTTAGACCTGGAATTGCCCGGCGTCTCTACACTGGGAAAAATTAAGAACATTTGACTTTATTTGATCAACTTGACAAGTGAAATGATCTGCCAGTGGAATAAGTGAGCAGGAGAAGATGGATGGATTTTTTTTCCTTTTTTTTCCCAACACTTCTGCGAGATTATTTTAATGAAGTCCTGTGGAATCCGCTCCCACTCTCGGCCTCTTAAGCATCACTTTAAATGCATAAAGCTGTGCCGCTGGCCAAGTACATACATGAAAAATACATGACAAACACTCACTTTGTTCCTTAAACCAGTGAAAATGAGACGACTGTGAGGCGTTCGGGGGCGTTAGGGCATCTGGGCATTTGCACACTTGGACTGTCTGAGCGCAGAGGAAGTGTTTTCCCCTTAAACTGGTTAGACATGGACCAGAGCGCCCCCTGGTCATCCCTCTCTTTCTTTAGCTCAAGCGCTCTCTTCCCCGTCCTTCTTTTTCTCTCCTTCTCTTATTCTCTCCCTGTCTCTCTTCCCTTTATTTCGCTGTATCCTCAACTTATTCTCTCTCTTTTCTATGTCTTTTCTTTATTTTTGTCTTTTACTTACACTCTCTCTCTCACTTCTCTTCTACTTTCTATCTATCTCTCTCTCTCTTCTAATCTTTCTCCTTCTCTTAGTCTCTATCTCCCTTCTCTTTCTATTTCTCTTACTCTCTCATCCTTCTCTATGCTTCTCTTCTTAATCTGTCTCTCACTCTCTTCCTCTTCTATTGTTCTCTCTTTTAGTTCATTTCTATTCAATCATTCTAGCTTTTCCTCTCTCCCTCCCTTTCCTTCTCTCTTTCTTCTAATCTTCCTCCTCTCTCTTCCACTGTTGTTCTTCTCTGTTCTCTCTCTCTGCTCATCTCTCTGTCACTCGCCTCCGTTCTCTCTCTCTGTCTCTTACCTTTATACAATTCTTTATTCCTTCAGCTCTTCCTCCCTCGCTCAGTCTCTCCTCCTCCTTCTCTCTCAGCCTCCTCTCTCCCACTTCTCCCTCTCTCTTCTCCAGTTCTCTCTCTTCCTTTCTTGCACTCTCTCTCTCTTCCTCGTCTGTGCGTCTTTCCCTTTCTTTATCCCTCTCTCCTTCTCCTCCTCTCTCCTCCTCCTCTCTCTGTGTGACAGTTCAGTACAGATTGGGCTCCTGTGTACGAGGCTCCGCCCCCTCACTCCTCTCTCTGTGTACGAGGCTCCGCCCCCTCACTCCTCTCTCTGTGTACGAGTCTCCGCCCCCTCACTCCTCTCTCTGTGTACGAGTCTCCGCCCCCTCACTCCTCTCTCTGTGTACGAGTCTCCGCCCCCTCACTCCTCTCTCTGTGTACGAGGCTCCGCCCCCTCACTCCTCTCTCTGTGTACGAGTCTCCGCCCCCTCACTCCTCTCTCTGCTCTGGAGCTGGAAAAATGGATTTGAGGCACATTCCAGGACTCTTCCTTTCTCCTGGAATTTTTACATTTATGAGCCGTCTGTGCCCCTGTCTGTGCCCCTGTCTGTGCCCCTGTCTGTGTCTCTGTCTGTGCCCCTGTCTGTGCTCCTGTCTGTGCTCCTGCCTGTGCCCCTGTCTGTGCTCCTGTCTGTGCCCCTGTCTGTGCCCCTGTCTGTGTCTCTGTCTGTGCCCCTGTCTGTGCCCCTGTCTGTGCCCCTGTCTGTGCCCCTGTCTGTGTCCCTGTCTGTGCCCCTGTCTGTGCCCCTGTCTGTGTGTCGCTTTGTTCTTTTCAATTTGAGTTAAGAACAAAAAACAGTGACGCGGGGAAACAGTTTGTTATTTCATTTTTCTGTTTTAGTGTCAAACAGAACAAAGATTTTGACCTCTTTTTTCCTATTTCCAATATTTGAATTAAAGTTTATTCCAAATTACACTCATAAAAAACTGTCTCCTGAATATTTCAGTTTGGATATTTTATTCTCTCTGGTGTATTTACCCCGGACGTTCTGCTGTAGAAGGACTGACCTGAAAAATCGTTGCAGTTTTGTGGACAAACATGTCGTCCTTTTTTATAGCGACGCGTTTGGCGTCTCAGAAAGTAAATGTTGGACTCCAGGGCGAGAAAAGGGAAGCGGAGATAAACTCTCCTCTCACAGACGACGCTCTGAGCAGCAGAACCTCAGATACGCAGAATAAAAGATCAAAATTAAAAATAGGCACTGAGACTGTTTTTTCATTGGTGTCATTTGAAATAAACTTTAGACTAAATAGAGGTCAGTATGTGTGTTTTTTATTTGACAAAAGAGAATAAAAATAAAAAATAAAAAAAAAATAAAAATAATAATAATTTTTTTTTTTTTTTTGACAAAAGAGAATAATGAAATGCACATTGGCTGAGTGGCAACACTTAAGCGGGAGAAGATGGATGGATGGAGAATAATGAAATAAACTGTTTTCCCATTTTATTATTGTTTGTTCTGAATTGAAATTCAAAAGAACAAATGGTAATTGGACCTCAATATGTTCTTTTTGGCAAACATAGTGTTTTCTTAACAATAAAAAGTAACAGTGATGTAATTATGTGTTATAGTTAATAACCCACAGAGGTGGAATACGCCTCATTCAGGTTTCATCATAGTTTTGTCAGGATTCACAGTGTGATTTAAATGACTCTAAATGAGTGAGTTTGAACAGGAGCCACAGCAGAGACCAGTGGAGTGACTGTGGTCTCCTGAAGCACTGACAGGTGCAGAGTCTGACCCTGCACACAGGAGACAGGAGCAGGAACCTCTGCTCACACACTGACCATGAGCAGAGCCAAAGCCGGAGGTGAAAAACGACCTCTCACAGAATTCCCCCAGGGGGAAGAAGGGTCTTGCCTAAGGGCACAATGGCAGCACATGTTAGTGGGCAAATGTACCGTCTAAGCTCCACTCTCCACACAGATCCAGGAGCCCGGGTCACCTGATGGAGAGAGGGGCTGTTCACCTGCACTAGCCCGGGATGGAGAGGTGCATCATGGGTAATCAGGCCGCCCTCAGTACACACAGAAGACTGAAAAGTACTTCAAAGAGAGAAAAGGAAAGGAGAGAGAGAGAGAGAGAGAGAGAGAGAGAGAGAGAGAGAGCCCGGGGCCAAATGGACTTTCTGCTCCACACACACTTAAAGGAGCCGTCTGTGCTCCACAGTCACATCTGAGCCGGTGTCAGCAGAGCCTCCACCTGCAGACAGACACATCACCAGAGCCTCCACCTGCAGACAGACACATCACCAGAGCCTCCACCTGCAGACAGACACATCACCAGAGCCTCCACCTGCAGACAGACTCATGTTTGTCTCATCCTCATTCGGACTCATCCTCATGAGGCTCATGTGATCCTCATTCTGCTCTCGGATGAGATCATCTCCTTAAGAACCAAAACAGCAGATTATAACAGTTTGTCATGTCCAATGTTTTTTATGATTAAGAATAAATCTCCATTGTTTCAGTAAAAACTGTATTGGATTTGAACATTTGACCCTTTACCTGCAGAAGCAGAGGTCATGTTCATGGAAGTGCTCTGATGTGTTCTTCATATATTTGTTTATTAATGAGGACATCAGAGACAATTCTACACTGCAGCAAAGCCTGTGCAAAATGTAAGATACAAACACTTAAATCTATCAGGAAGTGACTTAAAAGTAGTGACATTATCTTTCTGCGTGGACAGAAAGTTCTGTTAAAATAAACTGCCTCTAGAATTAACACAGTCTCAGAGTAAGTAGATAAAAATCTGAAAACAAAATGAAAACCTTTATATAAGTTTTAAAATCTTTGTCAGTTTGCAGTGTAGGATGACCATGTACCTGTGTGCTGAAGCCTGTGTGATGGAGCAGTGGCTCTAATGAAATTCACTTTTAGTCATACGAAAGAATTTCAGACTAAACTGTGATACAAGGTGTTGATTTTTGTTGCGAAAAAGATGTTAGTGGAGGATCCACAGCGTCCGGGTTCCACCACAGAACTATAGCAAATCCGGACGGTGAACCCAGGATCCTCATTGGCTCATGGGCCCCAAAAGAACGTCACCACGACCACTTTTACTTCCTCAGTGCGGCCCAGCTCCTCCCAGGTGTGTGATGTCTGTAAGGAGGATTTAAACATTTTAAAAAGTTTATGTGGTGAAAAGAGAAAAGAATCCTGCAAAATGTGACCTCTGTGAAAGCCGGATGCCCCGTCAGAACATGAGCAGTTTGAATACCCAAAAGTGCACTGTGCTTCTAAAGAAGAGAACTCTGTCTGGGCCCAAACTCCCAGGAGCTGCAGTACCTGGAGCGGCCACTAGTCTGTCTGGAGACAAGATAAGATAAGATATCCTTTATTTGTCCCACAATGGAGAAATTTCAGTGTTGCAACGCACAGTAAAGAGAACAGCAAGAAACAGTAGCAGCAATAGAAGTACAGTTAAGTTAAAAATAGACAAACACTATAAGGATCTAAAAAGATAAGGATTATAAAACTATGTATCATATAAATTGCTATCTTAAGACAATATATACAATAAATTGCAATCTAAAAACTATATATACAATAAATTACTATCTTACATTATTGCACAGGGTCCCAGTATTAGAACCTTAGAATATTAGAATTAACCTCTCCTTCACACAGCGAGGGTGGATCAGTCTGTCACTGAAGCTGCTCTCCAGAGCAGACAGGGCCCTGAAGAGGGTGAGACTCCAGGTCCAGAGCAGACAGGGCCCTGAAGAGGGTGAGACTCCAGGTCCAGCATAGAAGTGAATCTGGCCAGAACCCTTCTGTCCCCCACCTCCTGCACCGAATCCAAGGCACAGCCCAGGACAGAGCTGGACTTCCTGATGACTTTGTCCAGTCTCCTCTTGTCCCTCTCTGTGATGCTGCTGCTCCAGCAGACCACACCGTACAGGATGGCTGATGCCACCACAGAGTCGTAGAAGGTCCTCAGGAGGGGCCCCTTCACTCCAAAGGACCTGAGTCTCCTCAGGAGGTAGAGCTCTGGCCCTTCCTGTACAGTGCATCTGTGTGGTGAGTCCAGTCCAGTTTGTTGTTCAGATGAACACCCAGGTACTTGTATGAGTCACTCTCTCAATGTCCCTTCCCTGGATGACAAGATAGAGTGGGAGGGGCTTATCCAGTTTTTATTATAGCACACACAGTCAGGATGAGTCTGAGAAGTCTGTAGGAGAGTTTCTGAGGATCTGCGAGTCAAACCAAATCTTTGGTATTGTCCATTTATAAATATGATCTTCAGAGCGTTTTACCCTGAGCATCGTCCACAGTTTGTGATAAATCAGAGTAGAAAACATCGATGAAGGTTACTGAGCAGAACACTTTGGACTGTAGCTGTAGCAAAACTGAAGTATGACATGAACACAACGAGATGATTGTTATCGAAAGGAATAAAACCGATACTCAAAACCAATTCCAATACCACAATGATAATTTAAAAAAAAACCTCTTTCTTTAAACAGTAGAATGTGTCTCCAGGTTCTATAGGTGCTCACATTTGTATCTAGTTTCAATACTTTTAACAACCTGAACTCAGAGTGTTTTAAATTGTCGTCGTGCATATTCGGTCATCATTCTGAACGGCTTCTTTTGTTTCGATTTGAAGGAACTCGCACAGAAATAAAAGCAGAATTCCTCCGGCGTTAACAGGTCGTGTGTTGTGGTAAATCATTAAAATTCTCAGCGTTGGAGTCTGGACGGCAAAGTCCGAAAATTGTGTCATTGTGCAGAGGTGAACCTGAGTGTTCTTTTCTAACGAGCAGAGCCGTGTGAGCGCGAGCACCCACAATGCACCAGGGCCAAAGAGCGAGCCTAACCCCAGCGCGCTCTCTCGAAATTTAATTAGAATGTTGATTTGTCTCAACTGTTTATTTTGCTGCGTGTTTGCAATTTACAACTGTTTTTATTTTTTGCAGTGTCCGACTCTGAGATTTTACCTGAAAATAAAAATGCCAAAAACACGGTGTGTTTTTTCTAATCAGCTTCATATTGTAGCTAATTAGTATTAGTATTGTCTCCTATTGTGCAGAATTTTAATTTTAAAATGCTGTTACTTCACAAAAAACAAGCCCAGAGTTGTGTTTTGTTTCATTCACATGTTTGAATAATCCTGCAGTATTAGTCTGTCCACATTTTACAAGTTTTCAACTGTTCAGTAAAGATCAGCAATTCCAGAGCTGAAATGATCCAGATGATTGTAGTGAAGGTCTCAGTATCACCACATGATGTGTATTTTCTGTTTGAGGGAAGAACTCAGCCTAAATCTGCAGGTTTGTGTGTTAAACTCCTGGTCTGTTTGTGAGGAAACACCATGAGAACATCAACTGTCTTCACTCAGTCCTTAACACAAACATTTGTTCCCTTGAAATTTGAATTTGTCTGAATTTTTTTTTCTTTTTTTTTTTTTTGCAATTTGCTACTTTACCTGAAAAAAAAAAAACACACGGTGTATCTGTGTTTAATTTGCTCCTTGTTGTTCAAAATTTAATAGGAACTGTTTAACCTGAGCAGATTTATCCCTTGAAATGTCAGTTTGATGTTTTTGCAGTGCAGGTTTGCAATTTTACATTCCTTATTTTTTTATTTATTTTTTTTTTTTTTTTTGTAGCAGTGTGTTGTTGTTGTTAGTTTTTTATTCATTTTTTAAAATTTATTTATTTTTACTTTTAATGCCAAAAAGCACGGTGTGTCTTTTTATGCAAACAAATATTCTCGGATTACTCAAAAAAGCAGCTTAATCCAAACAGTCTTTCCCTTAAAATGTTCATGGTCATTTATTTGTCTCTAATGTCCATTTTGCAGTGTGGGTTTGCTCTTTTTTTCCTTTGGCAAATGCAAAAACATAATGCACCTTTAATGATGAACTGTACATATAAACACAGTTTCTATCTTAACCCAAACGAGCTTCTGCACAAATGGAATTTTAATTCGAATTTTTATTTGTCTCCACTGTCTATTTTTCAGTGCAGCTTTTAATTTTGCAGCCGCTCTCTTTTTTTCTTTTTTTTTTTTCGCCTCCGAGTTGTTGCTTAAAAATACTATTGTTCTCATTTGAATGCGACGATAATTTCTATAAATGAGCTGATTTCACAGCACTTTTGGCAGCAGATTCCAGCAGGTTTGAGAGCAGCGCCGTTCAAATGAGTCTGATACGTTTAAGAGTTATTAAGAAAGAAAATGACGAAATTGTGTGAAAAGAAATTGATTTTATTTTTCATTCACCTCAGATTGTGCAGAGCCAGGTGCTTTTGACACTGTGACTCAGATCTACTTCCCCGTGAAGAGTGGAAGTGGCGTGTGATCTGTGGCTGTGTTTCCAGTGAGAAAACGCCTCTCGAGGTAATGACGATCATCAGATGTGATTGTGGTGACGCCTGAGCTCAGTCCTGTTTACGCTCTCAGTGTTCGGATGATTTGTGAGAGAATAAATGGAGCATGTTTCATTATTTTAACACTTTTGGTGATGGAGACTTGACTTTAAGGTTTATTTGTTGTAGCATTTTTGAAAAACAACTCACTAAAGATCGATGGTCCTCGAGATCTTTTAATTCATCTGTAATGAAGTCTGTACATTTGTTTAGATGGTTTTGTATTTTTACTCCATCTGTTTATTTAAAGAGGCTGTATTTGAGATTGAAGTATTCTAATGCTGATCTTTGTCATTATGTGTGAGCTACTGGGTCCAAATCATTTCCTTTGCAGATCTATAAACCCTTATAGGGTGGAAGTGATATTAAAAAAAGCTGTGTGAGCATTTTGGCAAAGGAAGTGACATTGTTCCCCATTCATTCTGATTCATTCAGACTGAACACAGACAGAAGAAGATAGAGATAAAAACATTTCCAGCACCAAAATGTCTGGTTGTTCTGTGTGTCAGAATCATTATCATTATTCATCATATTCTACCGGCGGACTAAAGTTTTACTCTGGCAGTCAGACCCCATGTGTCAGAGTCGGCTTGTTGAGGAAATACTCGTGCTCTTTTGACGATAATCCTTTCACAGAGCTCGACAAGCGACTGAGTTCTGCCGTATTTCTGTTGCCAAAATGCCACGTCACCACTGTTTATTAAAAGGGTTTGTACAGTCTGTTTAAAGACCGACACTCACTTCAGAGAATGTGCCTGAGTTTTGCTTCTCCCTGTGTTCATGGACCCGTCTTTGTATCTTTGTGTGTGATTTTGAAGCCACTGCACTCATTGTGTGTGGGTGTCGTGGCATAAAGTGGCAAATTTAAAGTGCAGCATCCCATTCATATTCTCCTTAGAATTCCCCCCTGCAAATATATTAATATATCGTGACCCGCAAAACTGCTCTGTGAATCCAGTTTGAGGTGTTCTTTAAAAGTAAAAAGTGCAGATAATTCCTCACATGTGTCTGTTTCCATCCACACAGCGCACAGATCAGCCACAGTGACTCTACTTCCTGTGGACTTTATCTCCTCTTTTCTGCTTTAAAAATCCTGTATCTGAAGTATTGCTCCACATTTCACAAATAATAATCCCACAGTTTGACTTGTGTCTAAAGTGGAAGTGCAGAGCTCTGATCTTTGAACACTTCAGAGTCTCAGAGTGAGTGGTTTTACTGTAGACAGGAAACAGCTGACGCCATCACAGCCTCACAGCTTTATATCCTGTGGTCCACACACAGATCCCACTGCAGTCTGGGAGATCAGAGATTTTAAGTCTCATAAGATTCTCCTCATGTCTATGATGTGAGCTTTTTGTTGCACATTTGAAAATTGTTTCAGACTGAAATATCCTGTAGTGTGTGATGGCCTTAAGACTGATATTCTTAAATACAAAAACATTACACACAGACAATGTGTATGATAGAATTTCATGTTTTGGTTCTTAAAGTGATTATCCAATCAGACAGCAGAATGAGCCTCACATGACTCTCTCATTTGTGTTGCCAGTTCCAATCCTGAAATCCAGTGTGTTTAAACCTAAAATGTCTCTGATGTTAACGGTCACTCCCTAAACTCCAGCACCTGCACCAGTCAGGAGTCAGTGCTAGTGCAGCCTCTGCAGCTCAAGGAGGGAATTCTGGAGGTTCTGAGCTTCACATGAGGTCTGTTCATATTCAGGAGACACACTTGTATGTGTCTCTGTCTGCTCTGGTGACACAGGTTCAGTTGTTACTGTTGTCAGGAAATTTCAAGCTTCATTTCGACACTAAGGCACAGCCTCAATACTGATTCTGACACCATGATGATAATAAAAAATATTATTATAAAGTAGTGCTTTCTTTTCTATTCCCACGTGTCCTTATATGTGTGTGTAATCCTCAGTGGTGCAGTAGGTTCCTCAGTGCTCCATGGGTGGACACTAGTCTATCTGCTCTTCTCCTTGTTCTGATACAGCAACACTAAAGACACTCAGGAAAGGTTCATGTCTGTCCTGAGGATGTGACTTTTTAACTATCGCTACTTCCTCAAATGAAGATTCAGTTTCTCCCAGGCTAAACAGCTCCTTTAACAAAATAAAGTCTGACTGAGTCTGACTCAGAGCATTGCCCTCAGGAAACATCAGCAAACATGAGGAAGTACTGCTGTTAAAGCTGCACTGTGTCACTTTTCGTTTGGAGGGTCGACACCTGCATGTCTGTTTTGAGATGTTATGTGCTGTATTCACTCTTACCTCACAAACATTTGGAAAGATGTCATGACAACTTCCTTTGGGCTCTGTTCTCAGTAGTACATCTGACAAAATGTAGGAAAAATGAGAAAATGTCCCAGTTTTCTTCATCTCCATGTCATTGTAACGTTCCCTTATGGTCGATGCATCAACAATTCCAACCATACCTCAGTTTTCATCATTTCCCCACTGACGCACAGCTCTGATCAGAAGAGACGAGGGCCCCAAATTCCAGATGATTCCAAACAGCTCATACGTCTGCAGGCTTCATTTTACCATCACATTTACTTCACTGATGTCTCCTGCACCTGTCCTGTCCCTGATGTCTCCTCCTGCACCTGTCCTGTCCCTGATGTCTCCTCCTGCACCTGTCCTGTCCCTGATGTCTCCTCCTGCACCTGTCCTGTCCCTGATGTCTCCTCCTGCACCTGTCCTGTCCCTGATGTCTCCTGCACCTGTCCTGTCCCTGATGTCTCCTGCACCTGTCCTGTCCCTGATGTCTCCTCCTGCACCTGTCCTGTCCCTGATGTCTCCTCCTGCACCTGTCCTGTCCCTGATGTCTCCTGCACCTGTCCTGTCCCTGATGTCTCCTCCTGCACCTGTCCTGTCCCTGATGTCTCCTGCACCTGTCCTGTCCCTGATGTCTCCTGCACCTGTAGTGTCCCTGATGTCTCCTGCACCTGTCCTGTCCCTGATGTCTCCTCCTGCACCTGTCCTGTCCCTGATGTCTCCTCCTGCACCTGTCCTGTCCCTGATGTCTCCTGCACCTGTCCTGTCCCTGATGTCTCCTGCACCTGTCCTGTCCCTGATGTCTCCTGCACCTGTCCTGTCCCTGATGTCTCCTCCTGCACCTGTCCTGTCCCTGATGTCTCTTGCACCTGTCCTCCTGACAGGAATTGCCAGGTTGTCCTCATATGACTCAAATACAACACCGTCAGTCCTGTGTGTAAGGAAGCAGGTATTAGGCAGGAGACACTCACATCAAGGGGACGTCATGGGGACCTGTCTTTCTTATGAGGACAAAAACAGGTCCCTACAGTGTGACAAATACCTGCGCACATGTTGGTTTACCATGCTTCTTGGGGACATTATCTTGGGCATTGCCTTAAAGGAATAAACAACTAGTTCATTTCACAGTTTGAAGTGGTTCAGACTTTTTCTTCCCTTATGCATATGGAGCATCCTAATTATTCACCAGGATGAGTTTATAAGCACTTTTCAGAACTTTCAGAGACCAGAGCTGATTTTTGCCATGATAGTAAAGCTAACAGCAACTAGCATGCCAACATGCACTTCCTGATGGTCACAGTTTGTTTGTTTTTTTAAGTTAAGCAAGGCGAGTATGGTTAAGGCCAGGATCAGTCTCCAGGATATTAATAAAAGTCGGATGTGATGCGTGCACGTCTGTGTGGTGTGTGTGAGTACATGAGACACATCTTCAAACTACTTCCTGTCTGTGTGAGTCGTGTGCAGCACCTCCTCTCTGCGTCCCCACAGACCCACACATCTGTGCAGGAAGCGTCCCTGTAAAGGCGGAGCACACAAATAGCATCAGAGTGTGAGAGACAAATGAAGGAGTTTCCCTGGATCTGCAGAAGTGATGCTGCTAAAACTGCAGATGATAAACAAAAGCTGCAGGGCTCCTGTGAAGTGTTTGTGTTATTTCCAATGGGCCATAACAGCTCACTGCGGTTTGGAATGGTTTGGGGATAGTCTGTTACATCAGAAGGACCAGCACTTTCACCAGCAAGAAGGTTCTCGTTAAACTCTCAGTCTTTTTTGCATGGAACTTGCATGTTCTCCCTGTGTCTGGGTGGGTTGTCTCCAGGCACTCAGGTTCCTCCATTCAACCCAAACCATGAACAATAGATCAGATCCTCCAGCTGAAGTAGTCCTGACCTAGACCAGCTCTGGAGATGGGTCCCTGAGAGATCCACTGCAGCCACTGCACAGGTCACTGAAAATAGGATCAAGAGCAGAGGACACATTTCTGAGCTTTAAACTTAACCTTAAAGTGGGAGGAAACACCTAAAGTCTTCCCCACAACCTGTTTTCAAACAGAGTTGCTAAACATTGTCTAAAACATTCATGGTCTATTAGGAGTTTTGATTTTCAACATAAAGGTGAGAGTGACTGGAAAAATGTCGTCTTCTTATGACCTCTTGTATAAAGCTGAGATTTTATATTTTATTACATATTTTTCTATTTTATTTTGACTTGTACATTTACCTTCATATAATTATGTCTTATTTCACACCTGTCTCACAATATCTTTTTGCTACTTTTTTAGAATTTATTATTACCATTTATATTTCTTCTCTTTGTTACTATATTATATTGTGATGTGTGAGCTGCAGGGTCCAAATAATTTCCCTTGGATCAACAAAGTTTGTCTCAGTCTGAGTCTTATTTGAGAGGGACTTGTTTAACTGCTTGGTTAACAGGTTGTTTAACCAGGAGGAGGCCCCGGGGAGGACCCAGGAGAGGGACTATGTCTCTGGGCTGGCCTGGGAACACCTTGAGGTCTGGAGTTGGAGGAAGTGTCTGGAGTTAAGGAAGTGGGAGTCCCTGTTGAGGCTGCTGCCCCTGTGATCAGGCCCTGGATGAGCAGAAGAATCGATGGATTGTTTAACAGCACAGATCAGCTCCCCTGTTGTAGTTCTGTCAAAGTCATTTCTCTGTGATCAGACTGTGTAAAAACAAAGTTCAGATCAAGTCCAACATGAGTAACAAGCTCTGCAGACGGAGCAGGCCTACAGTTAGCATCACACCCATGTTGATCAGCTGCAAAATATTACAGTGCACTTACCTGGATATATGTTTAACACCATTTCCACATCCACCATTTCCAATTTTCCCTGCAGTGTGACTGTGGCTGTGGCCCTGAGCAGAGGGCCCGTGGTTGGCCAGGCCCCTCATGTCCCCTCATGTTGTGGTGCAGTATCTTTAATCGTGCGCAGTATGAGCCTGTAGTACTCCAGGCCTCTCTGTGGCCCACAGCTCTGAGCTGAGGCGACAGCACGCCCTTCGTCTGACTCATTATTTCCACACGTTTAATGAGAATTTCCTCAGTTCTGAAGAAGTGCAATTACAAGTGGCCTACGGCGCCGCTAACACCTGCAACAAGTGAAGAGGAGGAGAGGAGAGGTGTGCTGCTCCAGAGGTGTGCTGCTCCAGAGGTGTGCTGCTCCAGAGGTGTGCTGCTCCAGAGGTGTGCTGCTCCAGAGGTGTGCTGCTCCAGAGCACAGCAACAGACATGATTAGGAACTTATCACTAAAGTCCATTCATTAACAGGATTATCAGATTTACATCTAAATGGGTTAGGACTGATTTTTCCTGTATCCATGGCAACTCTGCCTGGAAATAGTTGGCTCTGAAATGTTACAGAATTTTTTTTACAACAATGCATCAGACTTTCTACACCAAATATGGCAGGAAACGTTGACTGTGGAGGGGGAGTCATCTCTGACATGAGCCTGTCCTGGGACTGCAGCTGCTCTAACCCAGAACGAACGCAACAACATTTTGTGTAGGTCAATATTTGTATGAGCCGATAAACTAATAAACTCAACTAGACTCGACCTTCAGCGTCTCCACGGCAACCTGCCTCTGGTTACCTGGGGGAAACCAGAGACCTGAACAAGCTGCTCAGACACAGGGAGCACATGCAAACTGCACCCAGAAAGACCCGGGATTAAACCAGAACCTTCTTGCTGTGAGGTATGAGTGCTTTAACTAAAAACCCATTTCACTAAATTCTCTTTCACATTAATCCACATTTGGACAAACCAGCCTAATGGAAAGTCACTTTCAAGGCGCACACTTAAGGATATATTAAATGTATTCATATTTAAGATACTAAATGTTGCATAAGCAGTGAATCAATATCACTTAACGTGTCCCCGAGGGGCAGTTTCAGCTCTTTGAGAAGAAAAACACAATAATAATAGAAAGGCTCAAATTAAAGTCTCTCAGTCAAACAGCCACAAGAGCAGCCAACCACAGCCGGGGCACCCAGGGAACAGGAGGCATTTAGATTAACTTACTGCTCATGATGAAGGACACTGCGACACAGAGAGAACATGCAAAACAGTTTTTAGAACAGGGCTTGAGAATTGCTTTCTCATATAAAGGCAAAAGAGATGGAATTTAATAAGACAGTAAAGACACACCCGTGGATGTCCTTGGACGCTGAAGTCCTGGGCGAACTCCCTGCACCAGAATATGGAAATGAAAACGCTCCTAAAATGTCCGGCTGATTTTATTAGTGCTTCTTGAGCTAATGTAATCCTTTTATGCTGTCATTTATGCTCCAGTGTAAGTGCCGTCTCCTCCACGCTGACCTCAGGCAGTACTTTGTGAATGCGTGCGTCTGCTGCCACTGTCACCGTGGAACCGGCCCTGTGTGAATCACTCGCCGCCAAGGCCCGCTCGTGATTCAGGAGCCGGGCACATCCACCGCGGCTCCAGCCAACTGCATTATGGGAATATATCACTGAGCTAGTAAAAGTGCTCCTGTCCGTCTGGAGCGATACGATGGGGAGGCGGGGCTTATGGGACAGACTGTTCTGCTTAGTCAGATTGGGTTTTAGAACATTCTGGCATTTGAAGGTTGTGGGACAGTTTTATGTTGTTTCATTTCACCAACATTCAATGATTTTTAAATGTTTTTTTAGGTTTTTAATGTTAGACTGTTTCCTCAACACAAGCGTGTGGAGTTGTATTTCGTTAGGCCTAAGGTTACACATGTTTATCACACAAACCCTGCAAATTCATCCCGTGCTCTCAAACAGAAAACACTGTTCCACCTTGTGATGTCATGTGGTAATACAGGAACTCCTTCACTGTGCCTTGGATTTGCCTAATGTTGAAGTTACAGTTACTCTTATTAAAGACATTCTGTTGATCTCAACTGTTCAAGAGCTAAAATAGAAATATTCAAGTTCAGATTATTCTAGTGTATTGAAGAGTAAATCAGTTGAACTGAGACTAAAATATCTGTTGCCCTTAAAACTGAATGACATCACTAGGTGGAACGAAGCATTTTGAGCTTTGGGGACACTGACACCCTCATAAACAAACATGTGCGAGTGAAACAAAATATAACTCCAGGTCTGTTTTGGAGGAGGTTACAGAATAAAATCTCACATTAGTCAGTTTTGCATAATTTACATCCTTAAAAGGACGGTTTTGTATGTGGGGGGTGAAAGATCTCAACCGGAAACAACAACCACAAATATTTCAAAGTTATTACATCCATCCATCCATCCATCCATCTTCTCCCGCTTAATCCGGCTGGGTCGCGGGGGCAGCTTGCTGCCCAATACTCATAGCACCTGACCCCCCTATGAACCCCTCTGCAGGTGGTGAGCCCACAGGAGGGAAAGTTATTACATATGTATGAACATGGTGGTTCTATAGGTACTTTAGAAGGAGGTTATTCCAGTATAATTTTATGCAAGAATTCAAAATGAGGCCGAAAATTCTCTCACCAACCCAAAGGTCAGCGGTTCAGTGCCAGAGTCTTTGTGCTTTGGGCGAGATGCTTCACCCACGTTGCTCAGAATGAATGTGTGAGTGGGTGATGGTCCTTTGGCATGAGGGGCAGATGGTGCACATTGGCAGCCTCACTTCTACCCCGGGGCATAGCACTTCTGGCTCCATCAGCTTCAGTTCCAGTTCCATTTTCTCTGCTGTCAGGCTCCTCATTTTGGTTTTAAAATTGCCATATTAATTTGCTATTTTGTCTGTAAATCGGTTCCTATTCCTAATATGGAACTAGCTCTAAACCCCCTGCATAACTGCTATCCTCAGTGAGCTTCAGTTGGCTGGAGCTGAGGGCGGTGGGTGACGTCACGCTCCCCAAGTCCACTTCTTTATACAGTCAGAAGAAGCTTTTACCGTCAAATCAGGAGCGAATGAATAAAAAAGCAGCACATTTCAAAGTGATTTTTAGCTTCTGGAAAAGAGCTATAAAAGACTGACGCATAGTTCAATAAGTGTGATTTGTTAAAACAGCTTTTAAAAGTGCAATTTCTTTAAAGTTATCCTAAAGTCACGACCGCACTCTGTGAGCAGCGTGTGACGGGGAGGGGCGGGGCTCTGCAGAAGGTTTCTTAGGGGTGAAATTGTGATTGGTGGTTGAGGTGATGTCATGTCATCCATCTTAGAGAGCCACTTCATTAGGCTAATGGAAGGTCCGCGCGCGCTGCTGTGTGCGTGTGTGTGTGGTGTGCGTGTGTGTGCGTGTGTGCGTGTGTGTGTGTGTGTGCGCGTGTGTGTGTGTGTGTGTGTGTGTGTGCGTGTGTGTGTGTGGTTCATGGACTGTCCTCTGCGGCGATGGCTGCGTCCAAGGCTAAAGTGGTTATGAAGACTGAGGCTCTTTTATTGGCGGGCACGGGGCCATTATAGTGGATGGACAGTGTGTGTGCGGCTGTGTCGGAGATAAGTAAAAGCTCGGGTGGGGCGGGTGCTGTGGGGGGAATGTGCAAATGTCCAGCTCTTGTCTCCAGGCAGGGTTGGTCTGAAACTCCACTTTGAACCTGGATCAGAAGCCTCGTCCACCGGAGCTGTGCTGTCACGATACAAACATTTCAAACTCTATTCCGTTGCTAAGGAAAAGACTCAATACCACAATGATTAATGAGGAGTTAAATATAAGTACTATCCGTATCAATCTGCCTCATACCAACTTAATGATTGATGGATTAACCAATTAGACAAACATGTGGCCCGTCCAAATGTTCTAACTGTTACAGATTTGGTTCTGAATAATACAAACATATTTGAGCAAGAATGTATTTTGCCACCACTTAGCAGATGTGATTGGACAGGCAAAAACTGTCCCAGAAATGATTTGCCTTTTCCCCTTTAGATTATCTTCGGAATAAATATACTAAACATAAATCCTCCAAACTAAACTGCTCTATTACAATTATATGCATATTAACAACAGTCTTTTTATCTGCTCCTGTTTCTGTTAAAGTTTGGCTAAACACCAACTCCATCCACCACATTTCACATATGTGGAGCTGCTGTGGGCAGTACCTGGAGGACTACAGGGGAGTGAGGGGAGTGAGGGGGGAGGAGGGCTGAATGTAATCGGGGCAGTCCTGTGTGATGTCACCAGCTACTTGAAAAGTGACACGTTTACATCAGAGCTTTAATTCTGAATAAAACACATTTTATTCTGAATACAAATTAATTCTGCTTTAAAAACACCACATAAACACTTAATTCTTAATGAAAATTATTATTCGAAATTAAACTGAATTCTCAAGTATGTGGTTTATTTCCATTTTAAAGCTGAATGAATTTCTTCCTGGATCCTGTAAATGTTTCTTCTTCTTCAAAATAATCCCGGTGGTTGGAGCTCGTTGGCTCGTCCTTCTGACTCGATCCGGACGATCCGGCTCCTCCAGTCGTCTCTTGGGACTTTCCTCCACGTCTCTTTGGATTTGTGAGCGGGATGTGGGAGTGGGCTGAGGTGTGGCAGCCTCCCACTCAGTTTGTCTTCTTCCTCCTTCTCCCACACTCTTCCCTTCTCCTCCTCAGCTCACAGACGTAAAGTGTGAGGAGAGAATTCTCCAGCTGCTGCTTCATTATCATCAGAACCACTGCGGAAAAAGTTTGGATCGTGTTTGTGTCGGCGGCGAAACGACAAACCGAGATGACAGAAAAGTGCAGCTGAAGTGTGGGTTTTCTTCCCAAAGACGGAAATATGTTCATGTCGCTGTCCGATCAGAACCTTCCCCACCCCCAGACACTGAGAGGAATTAAATAAAGACCATTTAACCTGTTTCCATGGAAACCTCAAACCTTCAGAATTAATATTTCCATGTAAACTCAAAGAAGAATATTTTAATTCTGAACTATTTAATTCAGAATAATTAAGTCAGAATTAAAAAAACATCATGTAAACGTGGGTTACACAGTGCTATTCCTCCATCCCCCTATTTACACATTGACGTCTAATTGTTGAAGTAGCAACATAGACATTTTTTTAATCATCCCACTACTACAACTTTTTTTCATTTCGGAGTAGCGGCACTTTCTATTTTTCAAACATTCCACTTTTCCAACATGAATAATATTAATGTGATAGAGCGTGGTGCCCCCGCAGCGTAAGGAGCTCTGGTGCTGATGATGATGCTCGGGCTGATCAGAAAATACTTGGCCCACAGAGAATCAGAGGAAAATGTCCTCACTGAGCCGTGCGTCATGTGTTTAAAACAAGAGCATAGGCCGGCCTTCGGGTAAATATTTAATCTAAACTGTAGTCTGTATGGGCCCTTTGGGCTCATTCGTTTCATCATGTAGGCGATCTGCAGAGAACACCATGTAGCCTAAATAAATAACCAATCAACTCCATTGCCTCAGCTCAATTATTCCTCACTTTCCGTAAAGTGGTAAATTTAAAGTGCAGCGTCTCATCCACATTATCCAGAGAATTTGTCCTTGGCAAATAATGACAGAGATGAGATGATACGACGCTATTAATCCATTTTGATGTGTTCTTCAAAAATAAGAAAGGAGGGAATAGCACGTGTATTTGTTTACATCCACACAGTGCACGGAGCTGCAGATTAGAGATGACTCCTCTTCCTGTGGACTTTATCTCCAACCGTCTGTGCATTAAAAATCCTGTATCTGAAGTATTGCACCACTTTTCACAAATAAAATAAATAAGTAAATTTAAAAAATTAAATAAACTGTGTTTGCCAGTGCGTGTGTGTGTGTGGTGTTATTTATCGCTTTTATTTAATTTTATTGATGAGATGCTGCTAAATGTTGTTTCATTGTGACCTCAATGACAAATAAAGTTCTATTCTATTCTATTCTATTCTATTCTATTCTATTGTAAATAATAATCACACAGTTTGACTTGTGTCTAAAGTGGAAGTGCAGAGCTCGGATCTTTGAACACTTCAGAGTCTCAGAACGAGTGGTTTTACTGTAGACAGGAAACGGCTGACGCCATCGGGCTCACAGCTTTATATCCTGGGCAGCCTCGTGTCTGTGGTGTGAGCTTTTTGTCACGGGGTTAAAAATCGTTTAAGAACAAAATATCCTTTATTTTGTGGTGGCCTTAAACTGTTTTTAATTTTACATTTCAAATGTGTGATCGCGCTGATGTGTCCGTGACTGAACACGTCACCCAGCACCATGGACAGCGAAAGATGAGCCTGGGTAGACGATTGCAACTCTTTCAAAAAAAAATAAATGACGTGTCGGAATAGCAAAACCAAATAGTGTTGGAAAACCAGCTCGTCTAAATAGAGACATGTCGTAATAGTAGTATGTGTAAATATAGGCATGTTGGAATGAAGGGATGTCGGAAAAGGCTGGTGACCCTGTAAAAGTTGCCATTGTGGAGGCCACTGAAGCCGTGCTGCCAAATTTAGACTTTGACGTTTTTGATCCAAATGTACTTATTTTGTGACTGACTAGGAATGACTAAAATAGATAAATAATGTTAATAAACACCATATACACAATTTAGCAGTAAAAAAAGCATATTTGGTGATTAGATCCACTTGAAATAGAGCGATAGATCCTGCTGAGGCTTCTCCAGAATGTGTGGAACAAAAGCGCAGCTGCCTGTGTTGTGCTGACAAAACAGCGACCTCATCAATTATTCAAATGGGAGAAAATTGCTTGTTACACTGGCTGATATAATTAGGCTGCACTAGTAAAACTATCATTTGCAAACTCCAAAAAAAAAAAACAGGTCTGGGTCACAAATTCAATCTGCGACAGTTGTGAGGGAAAGGGATTGTACTGTAATCACTACGAACATCGACTAAAAAGGGCTTTCACTGTAAGAAGTCAATCAGAATAAAAAATTAGAAACAAGTTTTATTACCGTTGACAGTGAGCAAAATTCACAAACTGGGAACTTCCTGTGGTGGTGAGCTGCATCCATAGAGACTGTACACATAAAAAGACAGAATTCCATCCGCTGATTCCAGTTCACTATTGGAAAACCATTGCCCCTCTTCCTGTGACTGCTGCTGTCAAGCTCTTCATTCTGGCCTTAAATGGCACAACACTGTCTTTATCTCCATGCTCTTCTGACCATCTGAACATTTCAAACTCAATCTCAATGCTAAGGAATATACTCAATACAGACACAATGTGATTTTCAACATTAAATGGTCGTACCTTCTTTTATATGACCATGTGGTTTCTTTGTGCTCCCTCAGTGGTGCAGGTAAACTCCATAGAGCTCCATGGGCGTATAGGTAACAAGTGTGTAACAACTAGTTAAGTAGTCACGTAGTTAAGTACTGAATGAGCACGAGGTGGAAATGGCACATTTCTATTGGGCGAGATCTGAAATACTTGGCTCGGCTCTAGGAGTGGAGGGAGAGACTGAGACTGGAGATTGTTTTCTTTTTGCTGGTACCACATATTTAAGAAAGAAGAAAGACACAATACAACACACACACAGTTAGATGCAGGAATGGTCGTTCAAGGAAAAAGTCATCACAAAAGTTGGATCACAATAGAAACCATCAATCTTAGTTCCGGCTCAAAGATCAAATTCTGTTTAAAGTCCGAGTGTGCTGTCCATACACCAGTTCGTCGTTCTCTGTGTTCAGTTCAGATCAGCGGCTAATTGTCCAAAAAGAGTGGTCCAGAGTGATGGAGCGAGTGTGTGTGGTGGCCGTTCAGTCTGAACACCGGGTAACGAGGACACAAGGGGCAAAAACCAGAAACAAAAGAGAGGGCGGCTGTAGGAAGCCTCCTACCAGCCCGACCAGAGCAGGAGGAGGAATATGGAGTTGAGGTGGAATCCTCCGCTGTGTGGTCCAGAATCTGTGTGTAATTCCTGTTCCTGAGCATTTCCATTGTCTCCTGACCATCAGCTCCAGGTTCCAGCAGGTCCCCTCCCTCCTACAGCAGGTGGTGCACAGGCAGCAGGGCAGGGAGGACAGTACACCTCCCTGTGGAGCTCCTGTGCTCATAGTCCCAGTGTCTCTTTGGTCTGTGAGGAAGTGTGTGCGCCACCTGCAGGTAGAGAAGAATCATTACATTTTGTTTCCCTGCTCTTCAAAAACTTTATTTATTTATTTATTTGAAAAACGTGATATATTGTGACAACTTTAGATTCTTTTCATTCATTTCACTTTCCGAAATTCTTTTTTATTATTATTATTATACTTAAATGCCTTAGTTTTTGTTCCCCTCCCTCCTCATGTCCGTTGCAGCCCCACACAGGTGACTTAAAGGTACCCGTGGATCATTAGCTGTACAGAGTTGAGGAGCAGGCTGCCTGTGTGAGCGTCTGTGTATTTGCACAGTCGTTTATGAGAGGGCTGAGGCTTGTTTATTCTGCCAGAGTTCCTCCATTATCTGAGTAAACAAAGCCCAAAGAGCGATACGCCGCTCGCTCTCTCACACCACAATATTTGCAGAATTCTTCTTGCATTAGACCACATAATCCAATCAATATGTTAATATGTCCATCTGCCTCTCTCTCTGTCTCTCTCTCTGCCGTTCCTCTTCCTCTTTCACTTTCCTCTCTCTCTTTCTCTCTGCCTGTCTGTCTCTCCTCTCTCACTCTGTCTCTCCTCTTCCCCTTTTCCCTCTCTCAAAACCCAAATCTTAAACTAAAATGTCTTGACTTTTAGGTTAAGAATATTGATCTTGATTTATATTTTGACTGGTATCAACTTTATTCACGTTTGTAGCTGTATTTAAAAAAAATAAAAAATAAAAATAAAAAAACCTTAATGGACAAATTCATTCATTTAAATAAACAAAAAACAGTAACTCAAAAGTCACATGTTCCATAACTACAAAATAAACAAACACAATAAAAATAGAGTGTTGTATTTTGATGAGTTTTCATTTGAAATTAGAGACAAAAACATTGTGTGTTTAACTCTTCCACCGTATGCTGCTCCCAAACCCACTTCACTGGACTAACTGTCATAATTTTTATACAATCACAAACCAGTGACAGTATTTCTGACATTTAAACTCCAGTCTCCTGCCAATTGGGATTAAACCGCTGAGTCAGATCTCTTTTACGTGCCTTTCACGGGGAAGAGCATGGCCACTGCGTCCGGCTCTCTAGGCCCGTTCACGCTGCTCTTCCAAAGCCCCTCCGATTCCAGCACACCTTTATTCAGTTCAAACAATTTATCATGTCAGTACAAAGGCAACCTGATCAACGTATACATAATCTCGTTAAGTTTACCACAGATAACATAGTGAAGTATATCATGACTTTGTTTTACATTGGATCAAATTTACGATGGGAACCTAGCTCAGTACGACGCAAGAGGTCACAAGAGGTCACACATCTGGTTTTAGCAGAGATAGTGTTAACACAGGCTCTTCATCCTCTGAGCCTGCCTTGTACCATGAGATTGTTTGATGTACATTTTTTAAATAACTTCATTATAAGCATTTTATTCTAACACTAACCTACAAATATGTTTAAAATCACACACACCAGGTCCCTTCTGTCGGGTCAAAATCTGTGTGAGGAGGGGCCGGTTGTTCTGCCTGTGTGAGGAGGGGCCGGTTGTTCTGCCTGTGTGAGAAGGGGCCATTGTTCTGCTTGTGAGAGGAGGGGCCGGTTGTGTGAGGAGGGGCCTTTGTTCTGCCTGTGTGAGGAGGGGCCGGTTGTGTGAGGAGGGGCCGGTTGTGTGAGGAGGGGCCGGTTGTTCTGCCTGTGTGAGGAGGGGCCGGTTGTTCTGCCTGTGTGAGGAGGGGCCGGTTGTGTGAGAAGGGGTCATTGTTCTGCTTGTGTGAGGAGGGGCCGGTTGTTCTGCCTGTGTGAGGAGGGGCCCGTTGTGTGAGAAGGGGCCATTGTTCTGCTTGTGTGAGGAGGGGCCGGTTGTTCTGCCTGTGTGAGCAGGGGCCCGTTGTGTGAGAAGGGGCCATTGTTCTGCCTGTGTGAGGAGGGGCCGGTTGTGTGAGGAGGGGCCTGTTGTTCTGCCTGTGTGAGAAGGGGCCATTGTTCTGCTTGTGAGAGGAGGGGCCGGTTGTGTGAGGAGGGGCCTTTGTTCTGCCTGTGTGAGGAGGGGCCGGTTGTGTGAGGAGGGGCCGGTTGTTCTGCCTGTGTGAGGAGGGGCCGGTTGTGTGAGGAGGGGCCATTGTTCTGCTTGTGTGAGGAGGGGCCGGTTGTGTGGGGAGGGGCCGGTTGTGTGGGGAGGGGCCGGTTGCGCAGTGGCCTTTAGCGCCTTGGCCTGTCCCCAGTCGCACATCGATTTTGTGCCGAGCCGAGCAGCGCGGCGCTAACCTTGAGCTAAGCTAGCGTAATGAGATGGCATCTGACGGAATCGACTGGTCCCTGACAGGCCTGACACCGCGGCCGCAGAGACAGAGGGAGGCGGAGGAGGGGAGGGGGCTCGTCTTTATACTGCCAAACACAATAAACAAAGTAATTAACTCATATAGGGATCTCTTTAAGTATTTGTTTAAAGTATTTAGGGGTATTATGCAAAAATGATTTCCTTTTGCTTTCCACCATGTTTTAACATAGATGTTCAAATAAAACTGGATTGAACAAAGATTAAAGATTTTAATTAACAATACTGATCTAAAATGATGTAATAAAAGAAACAAGAAAACTGCTCTGTCCAATGGGAGCTGACGTCAGTGTAAATGTCATTGCTACAACTGCTTCCACATCACACAGACAAGGAGAGGATCTGAAAAATAAAATGACTCTGTAGACAGCAGCAGTGCACAGAGGTGGTGAAAATGGGGCCATCTTTAAAATAACCTATCAAACATTACTCAAACATGCAGTGTGAAAGTACACAGTAGTATGAAAGTGGTGTGTGTGTGTGAATGGTGGTGGTGGTGGTCGGAGGGGCCGATGGTGCAGATTGGAGCCTCGCTTCCGTCAGTCTGCCCCAGGGCAGCTGTGGCTACAATAGTAGTTTACACCACCGGGTCTGGAGTGAATGAATAATGCTGTAAAGTGTCTTTGAGTGTCCTGAAAAGCGCTGTATAAAACTGATGCATTATTATTATTATTATACACAAATGAATAATAAGTTTGAGAGAGTAAAAGAGAAAGAAACTATAACAGGGATAAAAACTCTGAAATGTCCATTTTGCAAAATAGTTCTGATTTAAACCAGGTCTCGATTAGGACTCATTAGAGACTAAATCTCCTCCTAATCAGGAATAAACTGGGACTGAACCAAGATAAAACCAAGTCAAGTCTGATATTCGGGACAAACAAGGACTGAACCTTCACTAAACCAAGTCAAGCTGAGCTCCCTGACTGAAACTAACTGAAAATCTAAACCTAAAATAGAGCGGCCATTGCCTGACAGTGCCATCGCTTAATAGCGATGAGGATGGCAAATTGCCAAATTGTCATGTAATTTAACTGTAAAATAACAGCAGAACATACAAGAAAACTGCCTATGTTGGTTTACTATGTTTGTAATAAACGGTCCCAGTACTAATGGAGTTTGTGCTGCAGTGACCCCCACAGCAGGGGTCACATGTTCCTCCTACTGTGGGGGTCACATGTTCCTCCTGCTGTGGGGGTCACATGTTCCTCCTGCTGTGGGGGTCACATGTTCCTCCTGCTGTGGGGGTCACATGTTCCTCCTGCTGTGGGCTCCTCCTATGAACAGGTGCAAATACAGTCCAAGGCTCGAGCCGTTCCCCAACAACACTTTGCATTTAGGTCAGTGTGGCTTTTTGGCTTTCTTAGCTCAGAAATGTAGCACCTTTTCATTAGCATCTGAGAACAGGTCAGACCCAAACCCTTCATGTGAAATAAACCACAGACATTTAAATAACAAACCAAAGGTACCAACAGACTTCCTGTGAGAAAAAGGATTAGGCAGAAAATCGTGTGGTTTTTAACACTTGTTACAGAAAGACCAACACACAACACTCAGACCACCACAGTTCCTCCCCTATGGCCACTATACGGCCACCTTATTATTGAAGATAAAACACATGGTGAGTATTAAACAAAAAGTCCCACAAATGTTAATAAAAAATATGAGTATATTGTCTCAAATTCTCTCTTAGTTCAATTTACTCCATTTTGTAGAAGTTGGACATTCAGTCCATACGAGTCTATTGTAAGAGAATTTTGATCTCTTTGTCCTTGTTTTGTACTTTAGTGACTTGATCCGGTTGCCGTGTCACTATTACAGTTCAGCTTAAGCTTTAGAGTTCATTTCTTTAAACAAAACATTTTTGTTGCTGTTCCCATTATTCACCATGTGATTTGGTCTCAGTGTAATCTTACATTTCTGTACATGTCATATACAATGAACTGGAGGGACGACACTGTCAGGACAGAGTGAACTGTTGCTGCTGATTCGTTATAAGAATTCAATGACAGAATAATGACAACATTTTGCAGCTCAATGCAGACCTTACATTGAATAGGCTGATAAAATGGAGCATATTAGTTTTGAGATGTGAGAACTACATCAGGACTAAACCAGGTCTGACATGGGTCTAAAAATGACAGTGCTGTGTTTTTATGTTAATGTGAGTGTTACTGGTGTCTGACCACATTCTGTCTCTATCTCTGCAGTGGTGTGAGAAGAGCGTCATACCTCACACATGCTCAGCTGCTCCTGTCCCGTTTGACCGGTCGTGCTCCTCCTGTTCATCAGATAAGCTCCTCACCAGCCTCTGTGAACTCATCACACAGGCTCTGTCTAAACAGACCGGTGTTGCTTTTGGAGGAGTAGTTACATGACAAGTAAAAACAATGAATAAGGCCTACAGGAAAAAAAGTTGAGTTATCAATTTGAATATTGTGTAAAATCTCCACAACTACATAGGATTTCTGTTTAATCCAAATATACACGATCTGATGATTTAAAATTCTGATGACAATTCAAGATTCAAGACTTGATTCAAGATTTGCCATATGCAGGTTCAACACAAGGTTAATGCAACAAAACCGCTGACTCGCTGAGGTATTCAAGAAGTACTAATAGCTGCAATAAGGGGGAAAACAAGGGAAATAAGTAAACAATATAGTAAAAAATATAATAAAATATGATAAAATACAAAATACAGATATAATAAAATGTAATAAAATATAATAAAATACAAAGGTGCAGGCAGGATTAAATAAGGTGCAGTAGAGTATTTCACAGGTATTGCACATAATATAGTATTGCACGTGGGTTGTGGAGCAGATTATTGCACAGATAACAGTGACAGTGGTAGTGACAACCATGATACATTCATTTAGTGCTGCAGCAGGAGGCATATTATGCATCATAGAAAGTATTTTAGTGCAATATTATTGAGAGTTCAGCAGTCTGACAGCATGGGGATAGTAGTTCTTTGAGTTTCTGTGCTGCAGGCTCCTGTATGGTCTGCTGCAGGCTCCTGTATGGTCTGCCACAGGGCAGCAGACGGAAAAATCTTTGTCTTAGTGATGCTGCAGGCCTTACGCAGACCCCTGCAGAGGTAAATATCCTGGATGGAGGGGAGGCTGCTGCCTGTGATGTCCTCTGCTGTACACACTACCCTCTGTAGTGCTTTTCGGCTCTGGGCAGTGCAGTTCCCACACCACACTGTGATGCAGCCTGTCTGCAGGCTCTCCATACTACACCTGTAGAAGTTTGTGAGGTGCTGGTGTTCATACCAAACTTCCTCAGCTTCCTCAGGAAGTAGAGTCTTTGTGGGGCTTTCTTCACCACAGTGTCTGTGTGTAGTGTCCAGGACAAATCCTCCGTGAAGTGGACACGAGGAACTTGAAGCTGCTGACCTGCTCCACCTCAGCGTTGTTGATGTAGATGGTGGTGCTGGTCTAACCGCTGTCTCCTGAAGTCCACGATCATCTCCTTAGTTTTACTGACGTTTAGAGAGAGGTTATTTTCCTGACACCAGCTGGTCAGTGATTTCACCTCATCTCTGTAGGCGCGCTCGTCGTTGTTGGTGATGAGGCCAAGGATGGTGGTGTCGTCTGCAAATTTGAGGATGATGTTGGAGCTGTGCCTGGCAGTACAGTCGTAGGGGAACAGGGAATAACAGGAGAGGGAGAACACAGCCCTGGTGTGTCCCGGTGCTGAGGACACGTGTGGAGGAGAGGTGGCTGCTTCTCACCGCCTGTGGTCTGTTGGTGAGGAAGTCCCATATCCAGCAGCAGATGGACTTCTCCAGGCCCAGGGCGGTGAGTTTTGAGACCAGTTTGGAGGGGATTATGGTGTTGAATGCCGAGCTGTAGTCAATGAAAAGTATTCTTACATATGTGTTAGCCCTCTCCAGATGGGTGAGAGAGGTGTGAACTGCTAGAGCAATGGAGTCATCAGGCACACAACTTGCATCTCATTCATTTATTATAACTATGACTATTTTCCTTTTGAACATTTTAATCCTCACATTAGATACTGCAGCTGGTTCTTATCTGTAACCCTTGAAGAGCATTAAAGGGACATTCGACAATTTTGGACATAGGGCCTCATTTCGTAGTGAGCCAGAGTGTAGTCGATGTGTGGAGACAATTTTTAAAATAATTCATCCAGTCTTTATATTTGCGATTGACACTAAGTCTAGGCTAATGGATCTGAACCTGCCATTAAAACAGTCCACAAAGCACCCGAAGCAAATGTGTTATTACGCCAGATCATCGATGGAAATGTCTGCGTTGATAGAATAATGTTTGAAGTAAAACTCACCTTGAATCGCCTGAATCATCACATGTTTAGGGATTATTTGCTCAGCAGCAACAGAATTTTACTTTGCTCTAGTTAGTTGCGATGTGACCAATTCACTTCAACAGAGAATCGCGACACACTTGTTGTCGCTCGTCCTAAACAGTTTGATCGATCAGTGGATTATAAACCAACGCTGTGACAACAGGGTAAATCAGTGCATTTATCAACCGCGATAATAAAGCCAAAAGATAAACACCACAAAGTTTCCACCACTTTCCAGTAAAAGATCCTGAAAGAACGAAACCCTGGCTTCTTGCTGCTGGACACGAACGCGCCGATGGAGACTTTACGTTCCCGGGTGGTCTGACGACTTCACAGTCCAAAATAACGACTGCAGTTCCATCCAGGCTTTCCAGCACTCCACCATTGAGAAAGGGTAAGAAGTCCTGGTGCTCTGTTATGCAAATCTTCTCTCGGGAGGCGCTATATATTTTCTCTGTAGTTTGTGCAGTTTCCACACCGGCACCACCAATGCTTTCTGCAGCAGCTTCAGCGGAGTCTCTACAGACACTCTCTCCAGTCCATTTTTCTCAACGCTTCATGTGTGTACTCCGCCTCGTACAGGTATGGTTTGTTGATAAAAAGCAGTTGTTCATCGTCCTCATAATCATCGGGTCCTCCGTCTGTGGCCATATATGTAACAGGCTTCTTCATGTGCTCTACGTGTTGCTACGGCAGCTGCAGGTACACAGACTCCGGCAAGCGACTTTGTTTACCTGCAGTTGGGTGCATCAGTCGCCACTGCAAAGCGGTTATCAGGAAGTACAACTCGCTGCTGCTGCTGACATAAATCCTTTAAATGCAAGATTGGTTTTACTTCAAACATTATTCTATTCTATTATTTACATCTGGTGTAATAACACATTTGCTTTGGGTGCTTTGTGGATTGAGTAAGACTATTTTTAGTGGCAGGCTAATAAATTTATTAGCCTAGCCTTATTGTCCGTTAGCCTAGCCTTATTGTCAATTGCAAATATAAGGACTGGATGAATGATTTTAAAAATTGTCCCCACACATCGACTGCACTCTGGCTCACTAGTAAATGAGGCCCTATGTCCAAAATTCCAGAATGTCCCTTTAAAGAGAGGACACTAAGCAAAACAGACTTTTTTGGAGCTTTCTACCATGTTAAGACATTGTTCCTTCATCAAAAATATGCCTTAAATAGTTTTAGATGCCATCCATGCATGTTTGAGTAATCTAGCGATCTCTTCTGGGCTCTATTCAAATCCTCCTTATGATTAGCAGTAGGATCCTGTACAAAGCTCTGCCCACAAGCCTACATCATCCATGCTCCAAGACAATTCTCCATAAAAATACAAAAACAGGATACAAATCATTACACCACAATGTGACAAATCTGAAATCCGTGTGCCGTGTCCTTAGTGGTGCGTGCGATCTGATTGTGTAGTGACAGCGCTCTGGAGGGGGACTGTGTTAGCATGGAGAGCAAAAGGAGGGTGGACTCAGAGCGTCAGAAATAAGACATTGTTTCAGCATTTTCAGAACAATAAAAGGTAACATACAGTAGAGTGGAGTTAGAGGCTGAAATATCCATGCAAAAATCCATGCATTTGTTACATCCAGACTAGATTACTGTAATTCTCTGCTCACCGTCTGCGCTAAAGGTACTTTAAGAAGCTTCCAGTTGGTCCAAAATGCAGCGGCCAGAGTCCTAACAGGAACTAAAAGACGTGATCACATCAGTCCTGTGTTAAAATCACTGCACTGGCTTCCTGTCGAGTTTAGAATTAAATTCAAAGTTCTCCTCCTGACATACAAAGCCTTAAACAATATGGCCCCATCATATCTTCAGGATGCCATTGTCCCCTATCAGCCAAATAGAGCACTTCGCTCTCAGAATGCAGGATTATTAGTGGTTCCTAGAGTGTCTAAAAGTACAGTGGGGGGGAGAGCCTTCAGTTACCAAGCTCCTGTGTTATGGAATCAACTCCCTGTTGATGTTAAATAGGCTCCACAGTCTCTTTATTTAAGACCAGGCTTAAAACCTTCCTCTTCAGAATATCTTATGACCAGGTTACTTAGTTGATGTCACTAAGATAAGCTGCTGCAGGAGATAACAAGCTGGGGGAAGTGTGGCAACCTGAGCACTGTCCTCTGTTTCCTCCTATTTTCTCATCAGCATCACTCACTATGTTCTCATCTGTAGTTTGTTCATTGCTATTCACATGTTGTCCCCTGTCCCACTCCCCCTGTGGAGTGGAACTCTTTCAGACGCCTGATGGCAGCTGGACCCCTCTCCTCCTCCTCGCCCGGCTCCTCCTCTTCGCCTGGCTCCTCCTCCTCGCCCGGCTCCTCCTCCTCGCCCGGCTCCTCCTCCTCGCCCGGCTCCTCCTCCTCGCCCGGCTCTTCCCCACCTGGGTAGCTGTGGTCATACTGAACTGGCCCACGGGCCTGGACATCTATAGCCTGTCCGTCCATGGGAGTGGATCTCTCCTTCACTGTAGTTCTCCCCGAGGTTTCTTCTTTTTCCCAGGACTCTGGGTTTTTTGGAGTTTTTCCTTGCTGAGAAGGAGGGTCTAAGGACAGGGGATGACTGGACCATGTTTCATTTGCTGCTTTACATGAATGTTGTTTATTCCTGTGTTGATATGTCTGTGTGTATGTTTTACTCATCCATATTTTGGAACGCCCTTAGAGGAAACTGTTGTTGCGATTTTGGGCGCTACAAAAATAAATTGAATTGAATTGAAATATACACACAGCCTAATCTCCATTTGAACCCTGAGCCCCGGCTGCTAATAGAGCCAGTGCAGATGGATCTGAGAGAGCTCCTACATGACACATCCAATACACGGGCAATTACAGAGCGGGAGGTGGGAGCTGCATTTGTTTTACTGATTCGACACGCTGCCCTAATCCTAATATGACGTCTCAATTTCAATATGGACGCGGAAGTCTACGCTGCATAATTCATTTCAGTATGCACGAGATATTGAAATCGTGCATCTAGTTTATTCACCTGTGGCCAATGCAGTTACTCTAGAAAACAAACAGACGGGAAGGGAATGGGTCCTTCCTGAATTACTGCTCAAGTAGAAGTACAAAGCAGTGGTCCAAGAAATGACTCAAGAGTAAAAAAGTATTTGGAGAGACGACAAAGGGTGATTTAAAGAGTAACTGTCTGGACGTAACATCTGATTTATAAGTGAATATAACTGGAAGCACAACACATTGCACCATGCACAAAATCTGGTGTTTTCAGACACAAAAATGAGACAAACTCAAACTGTGTCTGAAGTGGCTGCAAGAAACACAAATGTTCAAATCATTTCAGTTTTGTCGCGTAAAGATTTTGTCACTTTAGATGTACTCACAGTGGGAAGAGGAAGCACAACTTTTACTCAAGTAAGAGTACTGTTACACTGTACAATGCAGAAAAGTAAAATATAAAAATCGGCAGGGTAAATGGTACAGACAGCCACCTCCAGATCTTGAGCTATCTTGGTCAGGATTACTATAGCTGGAGGATTTGAACTGTTTTTCACGTTTTCACAAGCTCTAGAGAATCGGCCTGGTTCAGTTCCGGCTGAATCAAAACCTGCACTACTGTGTTTGTGAAAAACGTGCAGAGAAAAGAGCTTTGTGTATTTGTGGGCGGGTAAGATGTATGTGCTTTTTTTCAACTGGATTTTACTAAAGTTTGATTGTTCTGCTTGTTCCGCTGTTGTGATGCTTCAACCAATGAGCGTGAAGTCTTTGAGCAAGTCTGTGGTTCAGAAGCATTTTGGGTTGATGCAAACTCCACAGAGAGCGGTGTGGGTAAAGCAGGAGTTGATTCTGCAAATCTTCTTGCTGTGAGGTGAGAGTGCTGGAGTTTTGTTTGATTTTTCCAACCAAACCCCAGTGTAATTCAGCATGTCTATAAGCACTGGGCACTCCGTCAACACACACATAACATTAGCCGGCTTCAATTCCCCGATAATTAAAGCGAGTGATCAGTACGAGCCACCGGGGAGTGCTCCAGCCCCTCCCCCTCCTGTGTGACGGCCATTTTGAAGATGATGTATATTCGTGTATGAGGGCCGTGAGCATTAGCGAGCGAGGTAATGGAACAGTCACGGACATGGGGTTAGCATTGATCCATCTGCGTGCACATTAGGAGGAGCGGGCTAAACGGTGCACAGGCACAGGCCTCTCAGTCATGAGGTCCATCAAGCTAATACAGAACAGAAATGAAGTGTGGGGTTAAATAGGAGTTCAGTGTGACTGTCGCTGAGTGAAGTCTTTAAAACAACGCTCAGGAGTTGGTAGTAATTACAGAGGTATGAACCATAAACCAGGTCAACACATCTGCAGTTTGACAGTTACACACAAACTCTTCAAGTCTGTACTTCAGGTGTTCTGCTCCATCCTGTTCCTCCTCCTGCTGGACCTGTTCCTCCTCCTCTTCCTCTTCCTCCCGTTCATTCGTCCCCTTGTTAAGAGAAATTACACTGCACTTACCGTCAGCTCAGTGCTTGTTATCTTGGCCTACATCACCAGAGGTATAATACTCCCTACAGCAGAAGCATAGCCACATGACTGGAATAGAACTCTTCTTCCTCTACCTTTTTCTCCTCTTCTTCCCCCTGTTCCTTCTCCTCCTCTGTTCCCTCTGCCTTCTTCTTTCACTTGTTCATTTTCTGGTCTTTTTCACTTGTTCTTTTTCGCTCAAGCCTCGGGACACCGTTCCCCTTCCTTTCTCAATAATAAAGTCAAGGTATTTTACACAAAATGGATGATGTTATAATGTTCCCTCATCAAAAATAAACCTGGAGTTGTGTTTGTTTCATTCACACATGTTTGAGTAATTAGAGTATTGAGTATTATTAGTCTCAAAATGCGCTGTTCTGTTGTGATGTAATTTAGCGGTTTTCAAGTTAACAGCTGCTTTTACCTTAAATTGACTAGAAATGGGAAATTCCAAGGTTGAAATGACCCATATGATTCTAGTGAAGTTGTATGGAGTTTAAAAACACAGTGGAGCACTTCCTGTATCACCACATGACACCACAAGATGAAACCGTGTGTTTTCAGTTTCAGAAAACTCAACCTAAATATCCAGGGTTTGTGTGTTAAACATAAATGAAACAAAACACAACTATGTTTTTGATGAGGAAACAGAGATCAGGAAAGTTACTTGAACCGTCTTGAACATGCAGCTGTAGTGCACAGCCCCACTTCTCTACAGTATGTGTCCTACGCACACAATGTTTTGGACAAATATAGCATTTTCAACAATAAAAGGGAACACAGTGATCTAAATCTGTTATATTTGAACAGTTAATGCTCCACAGAAGTAAAATACCTCCTCTTTAACACTCTTACCTCAGTTAGAAGTGACTGTTTTATGGCCTGTGTCTCAGACCCCTGTGATGACACCTTCACACATCAGGTTTGCTGTGCTTGCATCAGTCTCAGGTTCTTTTTTTAATCTTTTTATCTCTGAAATGAGCTCGGTGGTCTGTTGGTGGTATATTTCTCATAATCTAATGTGGTCACACCGGCTCATCAAAGCCTGATCCCGTCAGATCTCAGAAGCTCAGCAGGGCCTGGTCAGTACTTGGATGGGAGACACTGGGAATTCCAGGTGCCACAGTGGGGCGCCAGTGGCAAAAACTGTTGTTGTGTTCTTAGGCAAGACACTTCACCCACATTGCCTAGTATGAAAGTGGTGTGTGCAGGGCAGGACTCCCTTGAAAAGGAGATTAGTGTCTCAATGGGACTTTCCTGGGTAAATAAAGGTTAAAAAAAAAAAAAATTTAAAATCTAATTACCACAGTGAAACAAAATTGAATCATACACGACTCAGCAGTAACACTAATAGTATTTCACCACTGAATACTGATCTCTTGTACTTCCTTCTTTTGAGTTAAACCACTGACAGTTGGGCCTGCTCCTCTGTGCCCCTCTGTGCTCCTCTGTGCCCCTCTGTGCCCCTCTGTGCCCCTCTGTGCCCCTCTGTGCCCCTCTGTGCCCCTCTGTGCCTCTCTGTGCCCCTCTGTGCCCCTCTGTGCCCCTCTGTGCCCCTCTGTGCTCCTCTGTGCCCCTCTGTGCCCCTCTGTGCCCCTCTGTGCTCCTCTGTGCTCCTCTGTGCTCCTCTGTGCCCCTCTGTGCTCCTCTGTGCTCCTCTGTGCTCCTCTCTGCTCCTCTGTGCCCCTCTGTGCTCCTCTGTGCCCCTCTGTGCTCCTCTGTGCCCCTCTGTGCTCCTCTGTGCCCCTCTGTGCCTCTCTGTACTCCTCTGTGCCCCTCTGTGCCCCTCTGTGCCCCTCTGTGCCCCTCTGTGCTCCTCTGTGCCCCTCTGTGCCCCTCTGTGCCCCTCTGTGCTCCTCTGTGCCTCTCTATGCCCCTCTGTGCCTCTCTATGCTCCTCTGTGCCCCTCTGTGCTCCTCTGTGCCTCTCTGTGCCCCTCTGTGCCCCTCTGTGCCCCTCTGTGCCCCTCTGTCCCCGTCTCTGCTCCATTCCTGAGCTCAGTGCAGTTCCATAAGCCCCAGCACTGTGTGACGGCCACACTGAGGGTCCGAACCTGCACAGCTCAAACCACATCATCCAACGTTTACGTGTGCTTCAAAGTGCCTCAGATTCAGATTCGTATTATGCACTTTTGGAGATTTTGAGATGCCTGAAGAGGTTTTAAATGTCATCCATGCCTGTTTGTGTAATTTAGCGATCTGTCCTAGGCCCTATTTAAGACCTTCTTATGATTAGCTATAAGATTCTACGCAATTCTCTGCCCACAAGCTTATGTCACTCATAATAGTTTTCCATAAATATACAAAAACAAAAACTGGACACAACAACTGGACACACCTGCTGTGATGTGTAGTAGTTTTTAGTGGGATTGTGTTGTGAGAGCGCTCTGAAGGGGGAGTGACCTAGCATGGGGAGCAAAGGAGGGGAGTCTCAGCATCCAAAACGAAACTTATAGAACATGTTAATACATTGTTTTCGGTGAGTAAAGCATTTTCAAAACAATAAAAGGTAACGTGGTGATCTAAATACATATGAGGATAAGGAGACTATTGTCATTTAAATTTGTCCTCTGCATTTGACCCATTTTTCAGCACCACCTGGACAACCAGTCAGGAGCAGACAAGCGCCACTTGGGACCCATTTCCAGACATCGAGTCTTGGTCAGGACGACCTTTGCTGTTGCCTGGGACCCAGAATACACCAATATTCTGCAAAACTGTGAGTCTGGTCTCCTCGAGTTCCAGAGGAGTGTGATTGACAGGTGGATTCGCCTACATGGCCTATCCATACCAAAAAATAAATAAATTGGCTGCTTACAAGGGAAAATAGAAAGGAAAAAAATGTCACTGGGTACTGAATAACGTGGAGGATTTCTGCAGAATCAATGAGCAAAGCACTAAAACTGTTCATCTGAGGTGAGGGAAGTTTGAGGGAGGTTTTCTCTTCTAAATGGCAGCTGACCAATGAGCTCCTTTATTACTGAGATAAACACATGTGATGGAACGGTTCTGTCTGAATGTGGCTCGATTCTGGACTTCATTCTGGACCTGCCAGAGAGCAAGATTGGACCTACTGTGTGTTTTTTGCATTAATGGGGAGAACCAGAGTGCACTGACCTGTTCTTGTGTTTAGTGTTTTTTACAATAAGGATTCTCAACCTAAAGCTTCACCGTGAGGTCATGAGCTCCACATCAGATCTCACAGGACGGGGTGATGCACGGTAACAGTCACACAACAGTTTCAGCACATTCTCACAGGATCAGGCAATGAGCAATTTGATATTTCAGCTCTGAATTCATTTCCATAGTTTAGAAGATCACAGAGGCTTTGTTCCAGATAAATAGTGCCTTGGAGATGAAGCCTGATCATTGGCATCATTTGCAAGACAAATCTGAATCACTCCAAAAGAGTTTAAGAACATTTTTTAAAGAGAGAGTATTAGGCAAAATTCAGTCTTTGGAGCTTTCTACCACGTTATAATGTTCTGCTCTTCAAAAACACGCCTCAGGTGGTTTGAGATGTCATCCATGCATGTATGAATAATCTTGTGATCTCTCCTGGGCCCTATTCAAAACTTCCTCATGGTTAGTAAAACAATTCTGTCCAAAGCTCAGCCCAAAAACCTACATCAGCGACGCTCCCACATGATAATTCTCCAGGAATATACAAAAGCTTGATACAAAATAACACAATACAACTTATCAACATTTTAATATGTGGTTTCTTTTTTAGTTTCATTGGCCACATTTACATGATATATATTTTTTTTATTCTGAATTAAATAGTTCGGGATTAAAATATTCTCCTTGGAGTTTACATGGAAATAATAATTTCAAACTGAGGTTGACATGGAAAGCACCTTAATTCACCTTTATTTAATTGGGCTCAGTGTCTGGGGGTGGGGAAGGTTCTGATTGGACAGCGACACAAACGTATTTCCGTCTTTGGGAAGAAAACCCACACTTCAGCTGCTCCCGGCTTTTCTGTCATCTCGGTTTGTCGTTTCGCCGCCGACACAAACACGATCCAAACTTTTTCCGCAGTGGTTCTGATGATAATGAAGCAGCAGCTGGAGAATTCTGTCCTCACACTTTCCGTCTGTGAGCTGAGGAGGAGAAGGGAAGAGTGTGGGAGAAGGAGGAAGAAGACAAACTGAGTCTGAGGCTGCCACACCTCAGCCCACTCCCACATCCCGCTCACAAATCCAAAGAGACGTGGAGGAAAGTCCCAAGAGACGACTGGAGGAGCCGGATCGTCCGGATCGAGTCAGAAGGACGAGCCAACGAGCTCCAACCACCGGGATTATTTTGAAGAAGAAGAAACGTTTACATGATCCAGGAAGAAATTCATTTGGTTTTAAAATCAGATTAAACCCCCACTTACTTCAGAATTAAGTTTAATTCTGAAGAATCATTTTCGTTAAGAATGGTTTACATGGTCTTTTTAAAGCATTTGTATTCAGAATTAAAGCTCTCATGTTAATGTGGCAGTTGTTAATAAAAAAAACATATATTGTTCTTGTTTCCCTAAATGGACACCTCATAGTTGGTGGTTTGAATCCTGCAGTTGACATCATTAGTAGACCATGTCAGTGTATGTGGGTGTGTGAATGGGTGAGTGGTTCTTTTGAGGACCTTGTAGGTGGAAAAGCGCAGTATAAAAATGACCAGTACCAGGGCACAGGACACTCCTGATGACATCCTCTGAAGGTTCATTCATTTTAATGATTTAATAAAAACAAAAATAACCTAACATAAAGAGACAGACCAAAGGGTCGTCCTATAGAGCATCAATGTGCCTGTGGTGCTCTGACTCTTACAGCAGAGATCAGTTCTGCCAATACCCATTTTAGTCGTCGTCTTGATGGGGGACAGTAATGCCTATTGAGAATTTTGTATTGAATAAATGTACCTGAGGCTTCTGTCCTATATCGATCTTTTAATGGCTTAGATACATTGTTAGGAATCGTATCTGGGTTTACTAAAGATTTCCTAGATTTAAAAAAGCAGCGGGACAAAACCTGCCCAGTTAGTCTGCCTCTGGTGTTATTATAGTGGGCCTACCGCGCTGCTTCCAAATGCTTCTATTGATTCTCCACAAAGGTTGAAAAGCAGTGGAGCGGAGCCGGCGTCAGCCCAGTGTGTGCGTGTGTGTGTGTGTGTGTGTGTGTGTGTGTGTGTGTGTGTGACAGCTGTGGCGTCCATCAGCCTGGTCTGTGCATGAGGGAGCAGGGCTGGAGCTGCAGGAAATACCAGTGAGAGGACGAGGAGGAGAGACACAACCGACTCTTCAGATCCATTTTCATCCAGTACATATTTTATTCTTAAAGTGCACTATACAGAGCTGCAGCTGTTCATCTGAGGAATCGTGACTAATCGACTGCGCTGTGAATCAGGACTGTATTGTTTAGTAAGACAGGTCCTTGTCTGTGGTCGGCCCTAAGCTCTGGACCCACAGTGGAGTGTTTTAAAATGCGTACGGGAGCTTTTAGAGTTCTCAAATTTTAACTTAATGTGGTGGGAAATATAAATTATAGTTTTACACCAAGAAATTTGCAAAAATAAAAATAAAAAAGTTGAAAAATATGTTGAAAAATTACAGAAAGTAGAGAGTCTAAAACATTGATGAAATTATGTTAGGCAGAAATAAAAAATAAAAAATAAAATTAGGCACATATTAAACTCTTTTTTTACTGATACTCAAGATAACACGAGAAAACACCTTAATTGTGTTGAAATAATATTTGTATTTATTAAATAATAATGTGTGCATACATCAGAGGAGTTTGTGGACACAATATTGTTGCTGGGAAACAGTCATTGAATTCCCTGGTGTGATGTCATCATTCCAATCTGGAAATAGAATTTTAAAAAAATGGCCAAGTGGAAAATAAACTGGAAAATGTGCTTGCAAAATCTTTAATATAATGATCTTAAATATGAAGCAAATGGAGTTGTATCTACTTATTATATTATATTATATTATATTATGTTATATTATGTTATGTTATGTTATGTTATCTTATGTTATGTTATGTTATGTCTGTTATGTTATCTTATGTTATCTTATGTTATGTTATGTTATCTTATGTTATGTCTGTTATGTTATGTTATGTTATCTTATGTTATGTTATGTTATCTTATGTTATCTTATGTTATGTTATGTTATCTTATGTTATGTTATGTTATCTTATGTTATGTTATGTTATCTTATGTTATGTTATGTTATCTTATCTTATCTTATGTTATCTTATGTTATGTCATGTTATGTTATCTTATGTTATGTTATGTTATCTTATGTTATGTTATGTCATGTTATCTTATCTTATCTTATCTTATGTTATGTCTGTTATGTTATCTTATGTTATGTCATGTTATGTTATCTTATGTTATGTTATGTTATGTTATGTCTGTTATGTTATCTTATGTTATGTTATGTTATGTTATCTTATGTTATGTTATGTTATGTTATCTTATCTTATGTTATGTTATGTTATCTTATGTTATGTTATCTTATGTTATGTTATGTTATCTTATGTTATGTTATGTTATGTTATCTTATGTTATGTTATGTTATATTATGTTCCCACTGGAGGCTGCTGTGATGCTGCGGGACACAGAGGAGACCTCAGGACACTTTTGTCCTCAGGATTATTACTCTCCTCACATTTTTATTATTATTATTATTCCTTTTTTTCTATTAAGCAACACTTCTGTCTGTTTATGAAATGTGAAAAATAAATGACTGCTGTGAAGGACAGGGGGCGCTCCGGGACACTTCTCCATATGCCTGTTTTCTCGGATTGTTGGTCAGTGGTTGTGTGTTACTGACAATACCTGCTTCACTGTCGGGAAAATCAATGATCTTCTTAAGCCCTGAGAGATTTTGAGTTGTACAAAAATCCATTGATCTGAATTGTATGTGACTTTGTGCATTCAGGTCAGTCTGTCCGTTTGGGACTGTAAACATTAGACTGAAACACCTTAAGTAATGACTGTTCCTAGTAACGGGACTGTGCACACATCTGAAACTCAAATCATTTCTAAGTAAAATTAGAAGCACAAAGCGGCACAGTGACATTTGTGCCGTGTGCACAGCTCCACTGTGTATACAGGAATTATCACTACAAATAAAATCAGTGTTGAATAATGGAGTAATTGTTATTTGTTATCTGCAGTATAGACTCTAAAACAAATGCCAAGGATAGCGGCATGATAGTGAAACTGTTCAGACTCCATCCATGGAGAGGGGACCAGACTGACACGCCTCTGTATAAAAACTATAGAGGAATAATGGTTACACGCGGCGCTATTACCATCAGCTAACTTTTTAATGTGACTTTTCTGTTTTTTGTCCATGAAGACGTTGCTGCTTTACACATTTTCTCTCCCTCTTTCCTCTCCTTCTCTCCCCACCTCCGTCTCTCTGTGTCCCTCCAGCCGAGTGTGAGGTTTTAAAGTCCTCCTGTGGCACCCATCTGTGAGGCCTTTTTAATTAGAGGCCTGCTGTTAGACCCCCCATCCCTCACCACACACCCACACACTCAAACCCACACACACACTCACACACACTCATGCTCACACACACACACATAGACGTCAGCATGTACCCCCCACACTCCCACCCTTTCCCACTCTTTCACACACACACACATACGTCATACCCCCTTCCTTTCCAGACACACACACATCCTTCTCCCCTTCACACACACACGTCTCAGCTCACATCAGCACCTCTCTGACCCACTTCACTACGACTTAGACTTATTCAAACTGTATGGCTCCACGAGGGGCGCTCATACATCACAGCATCATAATAAAGAACGACAAGTACAATTCAAACTAATTAAAGTGGCAAAAATAACTTAAGGCACAGATATATAAATAGATGTGTCTGGACATGGACATTTGACATGTCATCTGTGCTGTTGCCATGATGCTAAACTATATACTCAATACCATGTTTATACCACAATGATAATAAGAAACTAATAATTTATCTTCTCTTCCCATGTGTTGGTATATGTGTGTAATCCTCAGTGCTCCATGGGTGTGCACTAGTCTGTGTGCTCTTATACTTGTTCTGATACAGCTCAAGATCATTCTAAAGACATTCAGGAAAGATTTTTGTTTTTAGTATCAATACCTTCTCAGATGTTGTTGTTTTTTTGTTTTTTTTGTATCTAGTTCTGGTGACAGGTTTAGTCATTGCAGCCTATGAGAAGTAAGATACTTCAGATATTTTCCCAACCTTAGTCCCCTGTTATCCCTTACATAAGGGTGAGTTGTTGTATTATATGAAGTATGCAGCCCCAAGGTTCAGTCATGTTTTCTGAGAGAATGGGCCGACCTCAATAGCATGTTTCCACTTGAGAAGCTCGAGAAGAGGAAGAGCACAGCAGAGCTAAAGTTTACTAAGCAGTTTTTCAGACGACTGAACAATGTTGAGCATGTTTGAGGTAAAGTTTATGATCTGAAAATAGGCCTGTAGCAGCCGATAATGTAATAATGGCCAATAATGTAATAACTGCCTATAATGTAATAATTTTTTATGTAATAAAGCCAATAATGTAATAACTTTCCAGTAATGTAAGAAAATGTAAAAAAAACAATAACAATAATGTAATAACCTGATGGCAGGTTTTCATTATTTAAGAATACTCACATTTAGATTTCATTGTACTCTTTACTCTGTGGGTAATAATTTGAATATGCAAACATACACATGTATAACAGCAGAAACTGTAGAAACATACGAAGAGAAAGTGTAAGTCCATTGTGTAAGTGATCAGGTATTTAAGCAGCTCTGTGAAAGAGACAAAAGTAACAATATATCTCAAAGTGACACTTTAAATTCAATTAATAAATCTTAAAGGATTAAGAGGTTAAGAGGTTCCCTCCTCAAACCGCCACCTTAATGTGGTGGAGGGGTTTGAGTACCCGAATGATCCCAGGAGCTATGTTGTCGGGAACTTTATGCCCCTGGTAGGGTCACCCAAGGCAAACAGGTCCGGGGGACGGGTCAGACGAAGAGTGGTTCAGAATACCCCTATGACGAGCAAAATTCAAAGGCCAGTTACGTCGCCCGGAATGGCGACACCGGGGCCCCACCCTGGAGCCAGGCCTGGGGTGGGTGCACGCCGGCGAACGCCTGGTGGCTGGGCCTTTCCCCACGGGGCCCGGCTGGGCACAGCCCGAAGGGACGACGTGGGGCCGCCCACCATCCGCGAGAGGAGCCATAGGGGTCGGGTGCGGAGAGATCTGGGCGGCAGTCGAAGGCGGGGGCCTCGGCGACCGGATCTCCGGACATGGAGACTAGCTCTGGGGACATGGAATGTCAGCTCGCTGGGGGGGAAGGAGCCTGAGCTTGTGCGGGACGTCGAGCGTTACCTCCACGCACACTTGACACTTGGAGAGGGGTGATTGGGAGGAACGGCCTCCCCGATCTGAACCCGAGCGGTGTTCTGTTATTGGACTTCTGTGCTAGTCACAGTTTGTCCATAACGAACACCATGTTCGAGCACAAGGGGGTCCATCGGGGCACGTGGCACCAGGACTCCCGAGGCCGGAGGTCGATGATCGACTTTGTTGTCGTGTCATGTGACCTCCGGCTGTGTGTCTTGGACACTCGGGTGAAGAGAGGGGCAGAGCTGTCAACTGATCACCACCTGGCAGGCCCAAGCGTATCGTGAGGATCTGCTGGGAACGTCTGGCGGAACCTTCTGTCAGTGTGGCCTTCAACTCACACCTCCGGGAGAGCTTCTCCCAGATCCCGGGGGAGGCTGGGGACATGGAGTCTGAGTGGGCTTCGTTCTCGGCCTCTATTGTCGACGCGGCCGTTCGTAGCTGTGGCCGTAAGGTCTGCGGTGCCTGTCGCGGCGGCAGTCCCCGAACCCGGTGGTGGACACTGGAAGTAAGGGATGCCGTCAAGCTGAAGAAGGAGTTCTACCGGGCCTTACTGGCCCGGGGGACTCCTGAGGCAGCTGACGGGTACCGTCGGGCCAAGCGTGCTGCAGCTCGGGCGGTTGCAGAGGCAAAAACTCGGGTTTGGGAGGAGTTCGGGGAGGCCATGGAGGAGGACTATCGGACGGCCCCAAAGAAATTCTGGCAAACCGTCCGGCGCCTCAGGAGGGGGAAGCGGTCCTTCACCAACACTGTTTACAGTGCGGGGGGAGAGCTGCTGACCTCGACTGAGGATGTTGTCGGGCGGTGGAAGGAATACTTTGGGGATCTCCTCAATCCCACCGTCACGTCCTCTGAAGAGGAGGCCGAGGCTGGGGACCCAGAGGTGGACTCATCCATCACCCTGGCCGAAGTCACTGAGGTGGTCGGAAAGCTCCTCGGTGGCAAGGCTCCGGGGGTGGATGAGATCCGTCCTGAGTACCTTAAGTCTCTGGGTGTTGTGGGGCTGTCTTGGTTGACACGTCTCTGCAACATCGCGTGGCGGTCGGGAACAGTACCTCTGGACTGGCAGACCGGGGTGGTGGTCCCTCTGTATAAAAAGGGGGACCGGAGGGTGTGTTCCAACTACAGGGGAATCACACTCCTCAGCCTCCCCGGTAAAGTCTATGCCAGGGGACTGGAGAGGAGAGTCCGGCCGATAGTCGAACCTCAGGTTCAAGAGGAGCAGTGTGGTTTTCGGCCTGGACGTGGAACACTGGACCAGCTCTACACCCTCCATCGGGTGCTCGAGGGTTCATGGGAGTTTGCCCAACCAGTCCACATGTGCTTTGTGGACCTGGAGAAGGCATTTGACCGTGTCCCATGTGGTGCCCTGTGGGGGGTGCTCCGGGAGTATGGGGTCCGGGGCCTTTTGTTAAGGGCTGTCCGGTCCCTGTATGACCGGAGCAGGAGCTGTGTTCGCATTGCCGGCAGTAAGTCAGACTTGTTCCCGGTGCATGTTGGACTCCGCCAGGGCTGCCCTTTGTCACCGGTTCTGTTCACTGTATTTATGGACAGAATTTCTAGGCGCAGCCAGGGGCCAGAGGGGTCTAGTTCGGGGACCACAGGATCTCATCGCTGCTTTTTGCAGATGATGTTGTCCTGTTGGCTCCATCGAACCGGGACCTGCAGCACTGGGGCGATTTGCAGCCGAGTGTGAAGCGGCTGGGATGAGAATCAGCTGTTCCAAATCCGAGGCCATGGTTCTCGACCGGAAAAAGGTGGATTGCCCTCTCCGGGTGGGTGGGGAGTCTCTGCCTCAAGTGGAGGAGTTCAAGTATCTCGGGGTCTTGTTCACAGTGAGGGGAGGATGGAGCGTGAGATTGACAGGCGGATCAGTGCGGAGTCGGCAGTGATGCAGCCGCTGTATCGGACCGTTGTGGTGAAGAGGAGCTGAGCTGAAAGGCGAAGCTCTCGATTTACTGGTCAATCTACGTTCCTCCCCTCACCTATGGTCATGAGCTCTGGGTAATGACCGAAAGGACAAGATCACCGATACAAGCGGCCGAAATGAGTTTCCTCCACAGAGTGGCCGGGCGCTCCCTTAGAGATAGGGTGAGGAGCTCGGTCACACAGGAGGAGCTCGGAGTAGAATCGCTGCTCCTCCACATCGAGAGGAGCCAGCTGAGGTGGCTCGGGCATCTGGTCCGGATGCCTCCTGGACGCCTCCCTCGGGAGGTGTTCTGGACATGTCCCACTGTTAGGAGGCCCCAGGGAAGACCCAGGACATGCTGGAGAGACTATGTCTCTTGGCTGGTCTGGGAACGCCTCGGGGTCCGTCCAGAGGAGCTGCAGGAAGTGGCTGGGGAGGAGGAAGCTTGGGAGCCACTGCTTAGACTGCTGCCCCCACGACCCAGCCCCAGATAAGCGGAAGAAGATGGAAGGATGGATTAAAGGAACAGCAGGTAAGTTTGTGGCCAAAGATGGTACTGGATCATGTATGAAATACTGCAGAGCAGAGGATTTCCTCCACCAGACAAGAGGTCACCAGGTAGGCTGCAGAAATCAGACAGATGAAGGGAGGAACAACAGGCCAAAACACATAATATACACAGAATGACAACAAAACAGAAGATGAGGGCTGCAGTGATAAAAGTATTTGAAATTATCCTGATTCCTCAATGTCTGTGACCAGTTCTTTAACAGCTCCTTGAAAGAGACAATAGTACAATACATTCTAATGTAGTGTGACACTTTTAATGTAATAAATAAATCTTTGATTAAGTGATATAGCAGAAATTATCACATTAGTGGTTGCAGTTATTTCATTTTAAAGATTTTTTTCATTAAACTAACCAATAATAATAATACTAATAATAATAATGCATCAGTTTTATATAGCGCTTTTCTGGACACTCAAAGACGCTTTACAGAGCATTATTCACTCACTCCAGACCTGGTGGTGGTAAACTACTATTGTAGCTACAGCTGCCCTGGGGCAGACTGACGGAAGCGAGGCTCCAATCTGCACCATCGGCCCCTCCGACCACCACCAACACTCACGCACACACCACTTTCATACTAGGCAATGTGGGTGATGTGCCTTGCCTAAGGACACAACGACAGTTTTTTGCAACTGGCCCCACTGTGGCACCCAGTGGTCTCCCATCCAAGTACTAACCAGGCCCGGCCCTGCTTAGCTTCTGAGATCTGACGGGTTCAGGCTTTGACGAGCCGGTATGGCCACAACTAACCAATAATGTAATATTATTACTACATTATTGGCATCAGGTTATTACATTATATATAGACATTTTCTTACATTTTCTTACATTACTGGCAAGTTATTACATTATTGATTTTATTACCTTAAAAATGATTACGTTATAGGCAGTTATTACATTATCGGCTGCTACAAGATCCAAATCACCAAAGTCCTGTGTGTGAAAGCAGTCGGTCCCTGAGAGGCGAACACCAGCTGTTTGCATTTACATTGGGCCCTATGGGAAAAGTGCTTTCTGGGAGTTCAAATCCTCAAACATTTCTTGTAACAACACTGATAATAATGAGAAATTTGTGTAAGTCCCACAGAACATTTTATGGTGTGTCATTAGTCAGAGTGAAGTGGCAGCTGAGTCATGGTGAATATTCATGTCAACAGTCTCTTCTGAAGTATAATAGAAGTCTACAGCCTGTGACACTCAAACCACTGCTCTCACTTCAGATTTATTCATTCTGGTTTATTACGTTTTTCTTGTTTTTCTATGAGCAGATCTTCAGAGGTCTTTGGTATAGAAAAAATGCACCACAATTATATAATTTACTACTATATTGTATTGTCTTTGTTAAACCTTTTGATTTAATTCAATAACTGATAAATTAAGTATTTTTCATTTATTTTAGGTATTTTTAAGGTAAAAAATGCATATGAAACAATATAAATGTATTTCTGTTTCATTGTTCAAATCATTTTATTGAAACATGTATGCCTTAATTGACCGTTCCCTTTTCCCATTATTATTGTATGTTGTAGCTGTTCTCTTTATTTATTTAGACTTTGGGTGGGGACTCGGGTTGGGATGCACTGATCCGGCTTTTTCAAGTTCCGATACCGATTCTGATTCTATGGCTTTAAGTATCTGTAAGCCAGTACCTGATATCAGCTGATATCAGTGCAGAGGCTAAAACAGACTACAAATATTGTATGAAAAAATGTTTTATTTACCTCTTAGTTATCTCTCTAGTAACCACAGAACAACTTTGTATTAATAAATATATATAATAAAAGAAGAACTCTGGCCTGTTTGAAGTTAAAGTCCGTTGCTAGAGGAGGTGGAATTCTGTCAGAAGCCAAAAAACAGCACAGATCAGTGTTTCCTCGGTGGAGATCTCACTGTGGCAGTGAGTCTGTCAAGGCAACAAACTAGTGTAGTGATGGGGGCAAGTTCTGAACTAGTGTAGTGATGGGGGCAAGTTCTGAACTAGTGTAGTGATGGGGGCAAGTTCTGAAGAAGCTTAACACCACTTTAACCCATCTGACAACAGCCACGAGTCTAACAAACAAAACGCTCTGCCTGGTTCACTCATTAGTGTCTGGAAACGTTAGAAAATAACTTTCTAAGCACCTCACACTTCCCTCTGTTGATTTTCCACTGCACAGGCCAAAGCTCAAAAGACTCGATCGTCAATATCATTTCTAATCCCATTTATTTTATTTATTATTTGAAAAACACTAAAAAACTCCCAAACTATTTTCTTTCAACAACTTTCAGTTTCTCTTCTTCACCGTCAGTCGTTGATCCTCACTTGTGGAGGAGTGGTGGGGTCTTTCTTGACTTACAAAAGGCCTTCGATACAGTTAACCATGACTTACTTATCAGCAAACTATCAAATTTCTATATCAGTATGAACACAATAAATTGGATAAAATCTTACCTCAGTGAGAGGCTCCAATGTGTAGCAGTCAACAATGTTACATCTCCCCTCATACCTTGCAGTGTGGGTGTGCCGCAAGGATCTATTCTTGGCCCCCTGCTGTTCACGCTATATATTAATGACCTCCTGTCTGTGTGTAATGTTAAAATAATCATGTGTGCCGATGATACTGTGGTATATACTCATGGTAAAACTGTTAACAAAGTTGCTCAAAAACTGTCAGAGGAGATGACTAAGGTTTCTGATTGGCTTAAAAACTCTTGTCTCACTTTAAATATCGACAAAACTGTCTATGTTTTTTTCAAACCGTCATAAATCTCAAAACTATTCTGAAATTCTGATAGAAGGACAGAAGATTAATAATGTTGATCAGGTAAAATATCTAGGAATTATTATAGAACCAAATTTATGTTTTAAAAAACATTAAAAAACACTATAAAATTCAACATGGCCAATTTCAGATACATCAGAAACTCCCTGTCTACTGAAGCCTCAGGTGCCGATCTGAATGCGGTGATAATGCCACACTTTTTATACTGTAGAACAACTTGGTCACAGCCTTGTAAATCTGCTCTGAGGCCTCTAGAATCATTATATAAAAGTGCTCTCAAGTCCCATGAGAAGAAAAGTCGGCTATTCCACCACTGTCATATTCTTGTGAAACATGGGATTTTAAGTTTTGAAAACCTGATAATGTTTGCAAATATTTGTCTGCTGTATAAGATCATTCATGATGCTGCTGCTCCTCCGCTTAAACAGTTTGTTTCCCTGAGCTCTGAAACCACTCGATCCACCGTGCGGCGAGTGCAGGATCCACAAACGCAGAACAGCATTTGGAAACTCGGCCTTTTCATGCGCGGCGTCCGTCAGTGGAACATGTGACCGACAGAGCTGATCACATGTACTAACTATGGCACGTTCTCGCGCCTGGTGAAAAAATGGCTCCTTTCAAACCAAACCTGTGCCCATCATGTGGACTGAGGAGTGTGGGGAGAGAGCGTGATCTTCTGGAGAGAATGAATTGAATGATGACTTTTGATAAGGATGATGATTTTAAGGTGCTGAGAGAACTGGGTATGAATGAGGAAACAGAATTTTAATGATGCCCCGGTCATTATAAAGACATTCTCTTTGTATGTTTGTATTTATGAACTATAACATCAACCTGCCCGGGGACGACAGGTGGAAATTAGCACTGGCGCTATAACCTGGTACAATGCATCTCTCCTGCTAAGGTTAATGTATATTGTGCACTGTCCCTGTTTAATTAAATAAATAAACTAAACTAAACTAAACTAAACTTGTTGCTTCTGGCGGCTCGAGCCTCTCACCGCCGCTGGAGTCGACGATCGAGTCTTTTGGGCTTTGGCCTGTGCAGTGGGAAATCAGCAGAGGGAAGTGTGAGGTGTTTATAAAGTTGTTTTCTAACATTTCCAGACACTAATGAGTGAACCAGGCAGAGCGTTTGGTTTGTTAGACTCGTGGCTGTTGTCAGATGGGTTAAAGTGGAGTTAAGCTTCTTCAGTGTGAAGCAAATTGGTGTTTTACGTGGAAGTTCAGAACTTGCCCCCATCACTACACTAGTTTGTTGTCTTGACAGACTCACAGACTCACTCACCAGTGAGATGTCTGCCGAGGAAACACTGATCTGTGCCATTTTTTGGCTTCTGGCAGAATTCCACCACCTCTAGCAGTGGACTTTAGCTTCAAATGTGCTGGAGTTACACTTTAAACATAACGGTAAATAGTCTCATTACATCAATGTATAGGCCAAACCAGGATATTGGCAGGATCAATATTTTGGAGCTGATACCTGACGATTGAAATTTCCATGGAGCGACACCAATATTCGACTTCACAACTATTCACTTCCCCACCCACAGTTCCAGTGGTGCAGACAGGTCTGATGATGAGAATACAACATGTGTCTGGGTCCAGTCTTTCAGCAGAGCCACGGTGGAACTATGTGTGGAACTCTGGCATCTTCACGCTGTCATGACCTGCATTCCTCTACTTCCTCTGGGCCCTTCTCCTCTCCTAAGCTCCGTCTGCTGCTTTAAGAAAAAAAAAACTCAATATTAAGGGCTACAGTCGTCCCTCACGTGGTTCACCTTACTCCTATTGTGGGTTATTTTTAGAATGTGACCCCTGCGACCACTGTATTTGGATATTAAAGGTCCTATATTAGACAATATAGATATACAATACAGACTATTATTAGTCTACATCTCCAAAACTCAAAATGCTCTGTTCCACCTTGTGATGTCATGAAGTGGTAGTTTTCAACAGCTACTTTTCACTTTTAGTTCATCCAAATGAATTCTAATGAATGTGTATGGAGTTTAAAACATGGTAGAGTAATACATGTATTCCCAAGGTTAGACCTCAGTGGTTTAGGGTCAGGGACTCCCTTGGGCATAAGTGGACCTGCTGTATTTCATTCTAATCTAGTATTTATTGTATTTCTTGTTCGTAGGAGAGCTCTTTAAAGGAGACATCATGAACTCAGAGCTTTTAACCACATTATAATAATTGTCTCTTCTCATTTACCCACTCAATATTGTATTTAAATTCAGGCATGTCTGAGTCATCTCTATCCTCCTTTATTCAAGAAAACCTTCTTTTTTTTTCACTGCTGCTCCTTTCGTTCTTCATTTTTTTAAACATGGTGTTCCACAGCTCTGTTCAGTCAGCTGAACCACAGGTCCTTTGGATACAGTGATCCAGAGGAGGAGTCACGTGGTCTTGCAGCATTTTGTTGTGATGATATTTGTGGTCGCTCACCGTAAAAGGGACTTGGAACAGTGGACTTGTTTCTTTTATGAAGGCCTTTTAGTGGAATAGTGTGATTTAAAATGTATAAAACAATATACCAGACAAAGCACACTAGGGGCCCAATCTTGTCCCCAGTCTTAGCAATAGTGTGTTAAGGAGGGGGCGTGTCCAGGTCGGGCTGTACTTCACTGCTGGAGGCTGGAGTGGGACAGTACAAGTGCATATGCAGTGGGTGATGTCTGTAATGCCTCTGCCTCATTACAGCAGCACAGAGGCTGAGGGGAAGAGTTATATATGAGAACAATAAAACAGCTCCAGGGCCCCTCAGTGCAAGTACACACCTGTAGAGGCGCCAGGAATATAGAATTTTATATTTCCAAATAAAAGAAGTCTTGAGCATGTTACACGTTGTTTTTCAGTGGACTAATTTGGTATTTATTTTTACGATTCTGGCAGTTCACTGATCGCACCACACCCTCAGTCTGCTCCACACCCTCAGTCTGCTGTTGATATTCAGGCACAGCACACCTCTGGTTTCGAGCACCATGCCTCACACTTGCACTGGGGCCAAGATCAGGTCCTGGGTTTTCTTTCATTTTCCATATTCATTTGGAGGCTTGTGGTGTGGAGATGAATTATATTTTTCATAGACACTTAGGCTACTAGCTGTGTTTTTACATTATTAAAGAGGGGGAAACATGTTAAAACAACTTTGTGAAGCTTTCTACCATGTTCTCATGTTCCCTCAGCAGAAACATGCCTGAAGAGGTTTCCTCCATGCATGTGTGAGTATTTTAGTGATCTCTCCCGGGGTGTATCAAAACCTCCTTATTTTACAAACCTGGTGCAATGTGCCGTAATTTCATTAGGGAAATGCAGGGCGATTGTATCGCTCTGAGCAGGGAGCAAAAGGAGGCGGACTCAGAGCTTATTAAACATGCATGTTAGCAGATAACACTATAGAAGTGTCATTTTCCATATTCACCGGGTGACTTGTGGTGTGGAAATGAAAAAGATTTCCTCACACTTCCAGCCCATATACTGTTTGTGTTTATTTGTTTTACTCATTTATTGTCTCATTTATTATATATAACTTACAATGCTTATGTCATATTTAGCCTTTTGGATACTGAAGCTAAGTGTAGGGAAAAAACAGGTCCATACTGCAGTTCTTTGGATCTCAGCACAGTGGATGTTTCAGGGTCAAGTCCTTCGTCTGACATGAAGGATTCAGTTTCACACATACAGAAGCCTAAGTGGTCACCTGACCAACCATGTGCTGAATACAAATGAGTCTGAAATAAACAAGATGACAATGGCTGACTAGAATCTTATGAAAGATCATATAAACATGTGTTCACTAATGTTAAGTGTTGTAATTTTTTTTACCACAGCCAAATATATTTACAAAAGTGTCCATTGTCCATACAAATAACAAGAGGAACACAGTATTAGCATCAGCAGCAGAGACAGAAGTATTATTGGAGGTGCACACAGACCGGAGGGATGAGGTCAGCGCTTAGGAGAGCCAGGCAAAGGGTCTTAGATCAAAGTCTTTATTGGGGCCTTTAGGACCCACAGTCCCCAGAGTGTAAATCCGCCTCTTTTTCAGTGGAGTGGAATTCACTGGGTTGTTTTATTTGTTCAATGCCCACGTATGTGACGGAGCTCACATTGTGTTGCCTTTGAGTAAAGGGCACTGCCACGGGGCTTCTGGATGTTGGATCTGTGTTTGGCAATCTGTGTTTTATGTGTTTGCCAAACCACATGGACACTTCAACATATAGATCACACTGTTGGTGTTGTGGGTAATAACTCCATTGATGTTGTCAGGTTTGAAGCACTGGGATGGTGATACTGGTGATAACTGAGCGTGTTTGAGTTGCATCTGCGCCTCATTTCATAGTTTGATATTTTTTTGTATTGTCTTCCGAGCTCCAGCCGCCCAGGGCCCTCCTCGTGCAGCTGTGCCCAGGCCCCTGCAGCCTCTGTGGGTTAGGGACAGGGGCAGGTGGGCCGCTGTTTGGAGGAACATGACACCACAGTTTCCCAGAGCCGCTGTGTGTGTGAGGAGTGTGAACACAGCTGTTACTGCACTGACAACATGCCAGGGAATGGAACTACAAACCTGCACGCACATGTACACACACATCCCAGAACCGAAGAGAAGGTACACACACACACAGACACAGACACACACACACACACACACACACACACACACACAGACACACACACACAGACACACACACACAGACACACACACACAGACACACACACACACAGACACACACACACACAGACACACACACACACACACAGACACACACACACACACACACACACACACACCACTTCAGAGTTTGAGAGTCAGGAACAATATTCTTGAGACTTGAGTCTACAGAGTGATCACATAATGTGAGGACATCTGTAGATTCTAAACACAGTCATTTGTATTTCATGTTTTATGCTCAGAAACATGTTGGAGCTCTCTCCATCTCTCCATTCACGACAAGAGGTATGAACCATAAAAAAGCCTTTTAGCCACAATTTGCCAACTCAAATCTGGTTAAGCTCTGGTTGTGTAGGAAACCTCCAGTTTTTGGATCTATTATGGAACAATCTGGGGAACCATTTTTGCAACCAGACCCATGATCTGACACTGTAGATGAGCTCGTGTCCCTCAGTGATCCCAAGAGCTAAACTGGTTAAAGGTTTATTTCATTGGCAGGTTCAACTAGGGCAGACAGGTCCAAAGGGAGGGGGCAGAAGATCACATCCTGGACAGTCAGGTTGAGGCTTGTGCAAAAGGCCAACACCACATCCACAAAAGAGAAAATGTTAGAAAAATAAACACTCTTGTATTCAACAATGACAAGAGATAAGTGAAACACAAGTGCGAAGGTCTTATGCAACTTCTGGTGCAAAGAGATTAAAGGTTAAGATGTCCACACACGGCACTGTCCCGGGCTTCACTGTGTCTGCATCAGTATATCCTGATTAACAAGGCTGTTGAAAGCAGGAGGATCTGGTGTTCTTTCCAATTGTTCCTCTCCCTGTGGTGACCAATCACAGCTCACATCTGATTAACAGCGATGTCACGCTTCTGCTCATCTCGGAGGTCTTCTGCCCCTTCTCTTCATAACTGACTAAGCCGCCATGTTTATTTTGACATGGGAACATGGAGCATGTGTCCCTCTGATTGGTTAATCCTCCAGTTGGCTCTTGGCTCCGGGTGCACATCTGTGTCTGTCTGTCTGAGTGATGAGGAGAGACAGGTTCTGCAGGGCCCAGGGACTTCGCTCTGGACCGGGCACAGTCTCCCTGTTTAACCCTTTAGAACGTCTCTGTTTAACCCTTTAGAATGTCTCTGTTTAACCCTTTAGAATGTCTCTGTTTAACCCTTTAGAATGTCTCTGTTTAACCCTTTAGAACGTCTCTGTTTAAACAGAGACTTTCTAAAGGGTTAAACAGAGACATTCTAAAGGGTTAAACATGTTCTAAAGGGTTAAACCCTTTAGAACGTCTCTGTTTATCCCTTTAGAACGTCTCTGTTTATCCCTTTAGAACGTCTCTGTTTAACCCTTTAGAACATCTCACTGTTTAAAGAGATGTTCTAAAGGGTTTTAACCAATATTACAGGACTAAACCAGGTCTACGGCAGAATTAAACGAGGATCAAACCAGGGCCAAACAAGAATTAAATGAATATTATGCTACAAACTTTTCACACCACATGTGGCAGCAAATGTGGCAGAAGATCTTCCAGAGGAAATACTTTGAGGGAATGAACCATTTCATCACCAACGAGACACTAGAGCAGAGTAAGAGCGAGGCCTTTCCTGTTGTGTTCACCTGGACACTGCTGTGATGTTGCAGGACACAGAGGAGGGACACTTTTGGCTCTTCCTCTCCTCAAACTGTCCTGACACAGATCTGCTGACCCTCCCTGACCAGTCCTCCAGGTAAACTGAAGCGAGACCTTTGACTGAGACATAAAGGTGACTGAGAAGCACAGTGGAAATGTAGCTGCAGCAAAACTTGAACTTCCCTCAGAATCAATAAAGTATCTCTCTTTCTAGTAAAACAGGTCTAACTAAACTCTGACTAACTAATCCATTAAATAAGAGAGAATATTTGAATATGTGGAAGCCGTAAGTTGAATAGGCTTTAGAGGCATCCTATTTACAGCTCTGAAAACATTTGCTTGGTGAAAGATGCCGACCTGAAAAGAGGAAAAGAAGGCGCTGTGAGCTAGCAGCACGTGGCTAATGTGCATGCAGACACATGTGAGTCCTGTTTGGGTCCTCACACCTCCTCTGAACTTCTCTCACTAGCATGCTAACTCCAGCTAACTCCTCCTAACTGCAGCATTCTGTGACCCACAAACCAAATGCTTCTGTCAGGAACAAGGAGCCCTAAATACACGTGCTGCTATATCCAAGATAGCGTCATAAACAAATGCTGACAAAGATCTCACGTTACCTCTGTTCTTGTTTGAAATATCACGTCTCCGAGGGAAAATCTTACTGTGAAAATGTCTTAAAGGTCACAGATGTTTGAGTAATCCTTTATTATTAGTCTGTCTACATCACCAAAGCTCAGAATGCTCTGTTCCACCTGGTGATGTGATCATTTTAAACAGCTCCTTTTACCTTTAGTTCACTAGAGATTGGTTAAAGAGCAGGGCTGAAATCACCCAAATGATTCTAGTGAATGTGTATGTTTAAAAAGCACAGTGGAGCACTTCCTGTATTACCACATGACACCATAAAGTGGAACAGTGGTTTCTGTTTGAGAGAAGAAGTGAAGTGAAAGAAAACACAGCTCCAGGTCTGTTTTGATGAGGGAACATTATAACAGATCATATAAGAGTGAAACATGGGCACTTTAAAGAACACGTCTTATGCTAAATTGACTTTGTGGAGCTTTTAACCATGTTCTGCTGTTGTTCCCCCATCAAAAACATCCCCGGAGTTATGTTTTGCTTCATTCACACTTGTTTTTTTAATCCATTAACCCAAAGTTGTCTTCCCTGAGCTCTCAAAAATGTTCCATTGACGTCTGACCAGTTTTGTCACGTCACAGTGAAACTTCAGTCTTCTCCTACTCTCCTGTCTCTAATGCTCTATTAACATAGCAATCACGAAGCGTAACAAACTCAACTGTTTACTTTCTAAATAGTCTAGTTCTGACAGCAGAGGGTAGAAAATGTGAAATATTTCTCTTGAGGCATCCAAAAGCACGTGTTCAAGGAAAAGGGACTCAAAGCCACAAGAATGCATCACATGTTCACAGTGTGTCAGATCGATTTGATAACTTTGATTATAAAACATAATATAATATACATTTTTAGATTTTTTTTACATTTACAGTATTTACTAACCTCTATAAAGGCCCCATCTTATAATGTTGTTTCTTCCAACATACTTGGATTTGTGTTTTCTTTAATTCACACACGTTCAACACACAAACCTGCACATTTAGTCCTTCTCTTAAAGGCACATTTGAAGCTGAAGTCAGAAGCCAAAAAATGGCACGGATCAGTGTTGCCACGAGTCGAACGAACAAAACGCTCTGCCTCTACCTCTGCTGATTTCCCTCTGCACAGGCCAAAGCCCAAAAGACTCGACTCCAGCTCGAGCCTCCAGAAGCAACAAGTGAGGATCGACTACTGACAGTGAAGAAGAAGAGAAACTGAAAGTTGTTGAAAGAAAATGGTTTGGAAATGTATTTTTTAGCATTTTTTAAAAAATATACTTCACTCGTAAATAAATGGGATTAGAAACGACATCGGCGAACAAGTCTTTTGGGCTTTGGAAATCAGCAGAGGGAAGTGTGAGGTGCTTATAAAGTTGTTTTCTAACGTTTCCAGACACTAATGAGTGAACCAGGCAGAGCGTTTGGTTTGTTAGACTCGTGGCTGTTATAAGATGGGTTAAAGTGGAGTTAAGCTTCTTCAGTGTGAAGCAAACTGGTGTTTTACTAACTTGCCCCCATCACTACACTAATTCAGAACCTGCCCCCATCACTACACTAGTTTGTTGTCTTGACAGACTCACTGCCACAGTGAGATCTCCGCTGAGGAAACACTGATCTGTGCCGTTTTTTGGCTTCTGACAGAATTCCACCACCTTTAGCAACGGACTTTAGCTTCACACGTACCAGAGTTCCCCTTTAAACAGAAAACATTCATGTGGTGATACAGGAAGTGCTCCACTGTGTTTTAAACTCTCCACACCTTCACTAGAATGCACCACACAGACCATTCACACTAAGTTAATACCATCAGCACAAATACTTCCAATCAAATACTTCCAATAAACACAATTTTCATGCAGATATAAAAAGTAATATTTTAAGAAATTACATAAATGGTGATAACTAGAGGCTAAATATAAGAGCAAAATGATGCAAATGATGATGATGATGATACTCATAATAATAAAACATTTTGCACTGATATTTACGTATATTACATTGCTCACATATATATATAACAAATGAAGCATGTTGTATTTTACATACTATACGTACATTAATGTCACTGTTTTTTTTTCTTTTTTTTCTTTCCTGTCTTATTGTAATTTGCTTAACACTGTACAAGTATACAAGTTTTGTCAGCCAACCACTGTCACCGGTTAAATGTATAAACACAAAAATAAGGATCACTACTAATTTTGGGAGAAGGGGTGGGATATAATAAGTTTTACTTCTACCCACTCCTTTTCGGGCATGTATATATATGTATATATTTGTATTTGTGTCCATATATCCATTCTTTTTTTTCTGTGTAACCTTGTTTATTTACATTGAATGACATTGTACATATTCTGTGTACTACAAGTATCATATGCTCGAAAAAAATAAATTACTACTACTACTACTACTAGAATCATTTGGATCATTTCAGCCCTGGAATTTCCGAGCTCTACTGAACTAAAAAACTTAACTTGAAAATTACAGCAGAGCATTTTGAGCTTTGGAAATGTAGACAGACTAATAATAAAGTTATACAAACGTGAATTAAACAAAACAACTCCAGCTGTGTTTTTGATGACAACATTAGAACGTTTGCTTATTTTTTTCAATCAGAAGAAACCCACAGAAAACAAACTCATGGAGCCTCCTCTCTGTGTAAAGTCAGTTTTGTGGTTTCATTTTAAGGTGTGGTTGGGCTGTTTAACATGTTTCAGTCAAAGCTGCATTTTCCACATTCAGATCCTGACCATGTTGTGTTAGTGCCCTGCCCTCCGGCTCTCCCTCGTCTCCTCCTCCTCTTCCTCAGGCCTTTCCCCTCTCTCTCTGTCTTAGATGGTTTTAGCCTTTTGGATCCAGATCAAGTGTTTTTGCCCAGCGTTCCTGCATTCCTGTGTTGTTTCTCCAAAAAGAACTGGAGTAAACAGCAGCTAAATAAAGTGGAGCTTTAAAGTTGTGGTGAGTTTGGGCTAAGCAGCGGTCAGAGGCTGCACAGAGAAGCATGGGCCTATAGCTCTCTAATTATTCAACCTTTGCATTTGTTTTAGCTCTGAAACATACGATAATTATCTTTAACCAAAAACATATCCCAGGTTATGTTTGTTTTAATTGTGTGCATACCCATATACACACTTAAGGCTTCCAGACCGACCATGTCATATATGATACCTGGGAACATGTTTTATATAACCACGCATAACTTTCCAACCATAAAAGATAGAAACACATTATCTTACGTCACACACACGCTGAGTGATGACGTATGGAAAACCAAAGAGTGTAGTGAGTCAAAATGGCCGTCTGCTCTGAGCGTCTGTTTGTAACAATTGAAAAAGCCGCTTTAAGTGTAGTTATTTCTCAAATAAATGGCACAACTTGGTCTGTGCGATGGCACATTCTTTGCCATTTTTATTTGAAAGGTTTATTTCAGTCCAAATGTCCAAATCCAAATGTAATTTCCACCCTGGAAATGCAGAAGTGCTGTGGCTCTGGCCCTGGTCCTGACAGGAGCTGTTTCCAGAACTGGACCAGGAAAGTCATGTTTCACTCTTAAGGAGGTTTTTAGTTTACTTACAGACTTGATATTTTGCACTTTTTTAGCTAAGGCCCTAAATTAACCATTTTTGTCCATAAAGTTGTTCATACATGTTTGCTGTGTGTTTTGTATGAAAGAATGTGAATTTTATTTTCTGTTTGTTTGTTTGTTTTCATTTGTATTTCTGGTCCTGTAGCTTTTATTACAGCCACATGACACAACTACAGCAGCAGACTGTGAAATAACAGGTTGGACTGAAAAAAGGATGTAGAACACTTCATAAGGGGGAATTTTAATAACAACATAATGAAAAAATCCAGGTGAAGACAAATGTACTAAAACTACCCTTAGGTCTGGAAAGGTTAAAAGACATGACAGCTGTCTGGGATCCAGAATACACACTTTACTTAGCTTTGCTAAAAGTGTATGTACTGGGGGCAAGTTGGGTTAAGTGGTTTGCCCAAGGATACAACAATAGGATTCATCTGTGGAAGCTGGAAATGCACCATCAACCTGTGGGTGATCTGACCACTGCACCAGTGATGTTCATCCACCAAACTTCAGATGAGAGGATGAGCTCCTGTAGCTGCAGCACAGACCACTGCACCGGAGTTTCCAGACGGGCCCTTGTTTTTCCTCCAGACCAGTCCTCAGAACAGAAGTGCTACATTCCAGGTCTATATTTACTGGTGTTTAAGTGCTGTGGCGTCGCAGTTAGATGAGGTCACAGAGCTGATAAAGTCACGAGGGAGTCTATAAGAGGACCGGTCACAGCCCTCAGAATAGTCGATTGATAAGCATTTCCTCCGCACGCGCTCAGTGCTGTGTGTTTGCTCAGTGCCGGGTCAGTCCTCAGGGACATGTGCTAACACTGCTGTGATTGGCCACAAGTCAGCCCTGTTATATAAGTTTATTATGCACTTCTACCAAATGCACTCTTAATGACTGTTGTCCCAGTGTTTGTTGGGGCTGCTGAATGTGTTGATATCAGCAGAATGTGACTTCAAAGTGCTCAAACACAACACAACACCAATGCACAGCTTCTGTCCTCTTCTGCTCTGGACTAAAGGAGCTTCTGTCCTCTTCTGCTCTGGACTAGAGGAGCTTCTGTCCTCTTCTGCTCTGGACTAAAGGAGCTTCTGTCCTCTTCTGCTCTGGACTAGAGGAGCTTCTGTCCTCTTCTGCTCTGGACTAGAGGAGCTTCTGTCCTTTTCTGCTCTGGACTAGAGGAGCTTCTGTCCTCTTCTGCTCTGGACTAAAGGAGCTTCTGTCCTCTTCTGCTCTGGACTAGAGGAGCTTCTGTCCTCTTCTGCTCTGGACTAAAGGAGCTTCTGTCCTCTTCTGCTCTGGACTAAAGGAGCTTCTGTCCTCTTCTGCTCTGGACTAAAGGAGCTTCTGTCCTCTTCTGCTCTGGACTAAAGGAGCTTCTGTCCTCTTCTGCTCTGGACTAGAGGAGCTTCTGTCCTCTTCTGCTCTGGACTAGAGGAGCTTCTGTCCTCTTCTGGTCTGGACTAAAGGAGCTTCTGTCCTCTTCTGCTCTGGACTAAAGGAGCTTCTGTCCTCTTCTGCTCTGGACTAAAGAAGCTTCTGTTCTCTTCTGGTCTGGACTAAAGGACTAGGATGTGACTTTTGTGGTAGGGAGTCTGTTAGAGATACTAATAATAAAAGCACACAGAATTGAATGAATGTTTCTGTTGCTCATGAATATCTGCAGTTATGGAGATCGGTTGGTGTCTTTATTATCAAATAAATATCACTCCATTCACAAATAGATTTCTTGGTCCAGAAACAAACATAACGACATTCAGAAATATAATTCATGACTCATAAAAACAACATTCACATTTCTCCACTCAAAAGAAAATGTTACACGATTCACAAATGTCAGTGCAGTTACATTTATTTGCAAACCGATGAAGCTGCATTTACAAACCATCGTACAGATTTGTGACAACCCCTGCACGTTCCTGACACGTCCATGTACAAATGTGTGTGTGTTTTAAACAGCCGGTCACGTCAGCTGAAGTTCCAGTGTGTGGTTTAGGCGTTAGGTCTAGTAGTAGTTTGGTCTCTAGTTTCCAGATAATTTTCAGGTTGACTGGCAGAAATGGCAGGGGAAGGTGGTTCATCATCTGTAAGTATCTCCTCATAATGTAACTTGTTTAAAGTCTTTATTCATGACTGAACTTAAAGGGAAAATTAACATCCAGGTCCTGTCATTTTGACTGGCAGTGCAGATGACTTCACTGGGTTTTTTACTGCTTCATAGTTCTATACGTCCATGGCCATTCAATTCAATTCAATTCAATGTATTTTGTAGCGCCCAAAATCGCAGCAACAGTTCCCTCTAAGGGCGTTCAAAGCATCGCTTTTGTTTAACCCCTTAAGACACGGACCTGTTATAAGTTTGTTACCAGAATGACAATGACCAAGTCATAATGTATCACTAAACAATCTGTGTAATGTTGTAGTACTGTAGTACTACTGTAGTAAACGTCAGTGAAGAGTGAAGTGTTCCTGAGGAGGAATGAGGCTTCCCACCCAGCCAACAAGCTATTCTGCACTGCTGCAAAATGACAGGACTTGGATGATCATTTTTAAGTTGAGTCAAAAATAAAGGACTTTAAAAAACACAGAATGTAAATGTGACTGTACTGACATTTGTGAATCATGTCACATTTTCTTTTAAGTCGAGAAATGCTTTTGTGAATAACATTTATTTGACACAAGTCATGAATCTGGATCCTGGACCAAGAAATGTATTTGTGAATGGTGAGATCTTTATTTGCTAATAAAGACACTAACCTGACTCTGTATAAAATAACACGCTTTCATATATCAGCCTGTGCATCAGGGAACAGATAACACAGTTAAATGCCACACTGCAGAACATTCTAGGCGAAGCAATAACATCTCTATGGAGTGAAGCTGGTAGCACACCGTCCACTAGGAAAATAAGGCAGTGCCCCCCAAAGGACCTGTATGTAGCCGACACTGGTCCAATCACAGCAGAACCTGGTTTGCCAGTGTCCTAACCTACTGAAATTGTCCAAATTATTCTACAAAATGTGTACGGAAACACGGTGGAACATTTTTTGTTTTACCAATTCAATGTCATAGTAACATTTCCACTGCACTTCTCAGGTGCCTTTGTGTCTCAGTCAAATGTCTCAGGTTAGTTTAACAGGAGGACTGGTCAGGGAGGGTCAGCAGGTCAGTGTCAGGACAGTTTGAGGAGAGGAAAAGCCAAAAGTGTCCTACAGCATCACAGCAGTGTCCTTACTCCACTCTGGTCCCTCAAAGTGTTTCCTCTAAAAGATCTTCTGCCACATTTGCTGCCACATATGGTGTAAAAAGCCTGTAGCATCTCAAATGTCCCTAGCTGGCTCTTGCACAGTCTCTATGGAAACAAGTAAAACAAACCAACAAAACTCGTTTCAGTCCCTTCCTTGTGTCCTTTGAGCTGTACATGCTGCAAAAAGCCCATGATACAATGTTCAAAACTGAGCTCGAAAAACAAAACGGTTCAAAAAGTGCTCAGCGCCACAAAAGCGCTCAACAACTCTGCTGCAATGACCACTGTACCTTATGAAACATGTGACTGAAAGGAAACATAACTGTGAGTATGTTTGTGCTGAGGAAACAACAGTAGAACATAGTTCAGAAAATAGTGCACTATAGGCCCTTTATTCTCCTTTACTGTAAACCAACAGGTTTTCTCACCATATCTACAGGATTTTTCAGCAAACTGTTTCCTGCACGGTGGAAATAGCTCACATTCTGACCTTAACCATCTCTGTCCTCTGTGACCTCGGCGAGCAGTCAAATGCCAGGACACAGAGCAGTGTAAATGTGATAAGATAACAGTCTGTGTGAGTGCGGAGAGTAAGAGTGGACTAAATACGTCTCTACCTCCAGCCCTCTGCCGCTCTGAGCATGCCCACCTGCAGTGCTCTCCTCGGCCCGTTGGACTCTCCATGTGGTGCCTCATTACGTCTGGAGCTCTGTGGTTAAAAGGCTCCCCCTGCAGAGGCAGACTGGCCTGGTCTGCAGGTGGAGAGAGGAGGAGGGGTTGTGGGGGTACAGGGGTTGTGCTGAGCCCTGATGTTCGCCTCCCTGTTAGCGCTGACCCAGACTGCCCCAGACCACAGAGGTCCACGCTCTGTCATCATCGTGAGAGCTAATGGCTGTTCTTCTGTCGCTCTGATGTGACAAAGGTGACGATGACTTTAGTTTCAAGACAGTATTTTATCTGTTCTTCAGACTATAGTTTTGGTTTTTAGCCTCTAATAATATAATGTATTCGTCTCAGACAGAACTTTTCCAGACGCTCAAAGTAGCTTCACTTTCAAACACCACTTTCAAACTAGGCAATGTGTTGCCAAGTGTCTTAAGGACTTAATGACAGTTTTGCCACTGCTGTGTCACTGTGGCACCACAAGCGCTTTCCCATCCAAACATTATCCAGGCTCCTGCTTCAGGTTTGACCAGGAGCTGAGGCCGCTCGATCGCATCATCATCAACATGTTTTCTGCAGTGAGTTCCTGCAGACTGGTCCTAACCAGAACTATAGTCACTATGTGTCTGGCCTTCACACACACCCTCATCTTACCCCTAACCAGAACTATAGTCACTATGTGTCTGGCCTTCACACACACTAATATAACAGAAGGATTTCTGTGGCGTGACCACATTATTGTCCCCATGATGTGAGTGTGTGCAGACTTTAGTCCCCACAATGTCATGAATACCTGTCCATATTGAAATAAAGAACATAAAACACTAAAGGTGAAATCTGCTGTCCTGAACAACTACCCCACCACCACAACTGCCCCACCACCACAACTGCCCCACCACCACAACTGCCCCACCACCACAACTGCCCCACCACCACAACTGCCCCACCACCACAACTGCCCCACCACCACAACTGCCCCACCACCACAACTACCCCACCACCACAACTGCCCCACCACCACAACTGCCCCACCACCACAACTGCCCCAGCACCACAACTGCCCCACCACCACAACAGCCCCACCACCACAACTGCCCCACCACCACAACTGCCCCACCACCACAACTGCCCCAGCACCACAACTGCCCCACCACCACAACTGCCCCACCACCACAACTGCCCCAGCACCACAACTACCCCACCACCACAACTGCCCCACCACCACAACTGCCCCAGCAGCACAGCTCCCCCTCTCCCCCTCCCCTCAGCTCTGGACACCCTGAAATGACTCAGATGAAGGAATATTTTTATATATTTGGAGCTGAAGTGTGACAAACCATCAGAAAAAACTCTGTCACAAAGAGTCTGACAAACTCTGACTTTATGCATTTCTTTTACGATTCTATATAAAGATAAGAATTCCCACATTTCTGTTCCACTGCTGTTCCGTCCGTTCTTTCACGGCCCAGTTTCTCTACAAACCTTTGTCTTCATTCTTCGCATTCACAGAAAACACTCGGGGCCCTTCAGAAAACATCAAAAATTTCACATCGCACATTTGCAATTTTGTCATTTTCTACCCGTTCTTTCTTTCCCTTTTCGCCGCCTCTTTGTGCCCGTGGGCTCGGGCGGGTTCCCTTTGCTCTGCCAGCGTACAGTGTGCCCATTCTGTCAGGGGCACAGCGGGAGCCCCTGCCGCCCGACAGGAGCAGAGGAGGAGACGGTGGCAGACAGGCTTCCACTGGAGAGGAGGAGAGCGCCGCCGCCTCTGAACTGTGAGGCCTCTGTGCTTTGGGCGCGTTTGTTTTTGTTTACGGGGACTGAACTGTGCCTTGTCGCTGTGAGTGTGGAAGTGTCAGCGTGTGAGTCTGAAGTGAAGTCTTGAAAACCACCTCCTCTGCGCTGTTCAGGCTCAGCTGCTCAAGGGCTTCACTGTGCAGAGACACTTATTACTCACAGTTGTTGCCTGAATATTGCAGTTTTGCTTCTCGTTGCAGGTCAAACACTCTCTGGATTATGAGTTTTGTAACGTTGATCTTGTGCTCGTCTCTGATCTACAGTGAGGATCTGTGACACCAGTGCTTTATGTTATAATGTTTAAATCACAATATTCCTCTAAAAGAGCTTCATAAAAAAAACAATTTGATGAGAAACAGGACGGAGCACCTGTCTCTAAGGTGATGTTGAGTAGCTCGGAGTAGTGCCACTGCTCCTCCATGTGGAGAGGAGCAGCTGAGGGGAGGGCATCTGGTCCACTGGGGGAAGAGGCTGGACGACTATCAGGACAACAGGCTATTGCTGGGTTCAGCCTCGGAAAATGGAAGATTGGAAATACAAATGTGTATTCTGACTCACAGTAACTCATTCTGACTCACAGTAACTCATTCTGACTCACAGTAACTCATTCTGACTCA